>NW_021025588.1:633282-663522 GCF_004153795.1 Camellia sinensis | reverse complement strand
ACGCGCTTTGCCTCAGGATCTCCGAACTCGACCGTTTAGTGTCTGGTTTCACACCAAACACTTGTGTTTTGCCTTGGAGGGGCAGGGAATGCCTTGTGAGGCATCCCCACTCATCACCGGCAGTGGCTAGAGGCCACCGGTTGGTTTTTGCTGCCATCGGCACTATTTGTTGCCGGTCGGCACATTTTGTTGCAGGTCGGAACTGTTTGTTGCCGGCCGGCACTCTTTTTGGCCAAAATGACATTTTTGGCTGGCCGATTACCGTGCATCTGCTTTTGCAGATATTTTAAGACAGATGTCTTACTTTTGCTCCCCTCCACGTGTATGGAGGGATCTCCCTCTTATGAAGCTTGTCTTGTAAGCTTTACAAGACAAGAAGTGCCATATGGAGAAGGTCGTCTCTCTTGTTGCAAGGGGAGACACTAGGTTAGAGACTTAGGATATTTTGAGAGCTTAGACAGCCATTGTTAAGCTCTGGTTTTAGGGTTTGAGTTACATACACATCCTATCTCTCTTTCCATCTCTTTTGTGCTCTAGGTGTTTTGTGTCTTACTATTGCACATAAACACCTAGTGTTTCACCTTCCTCTTGAAACTGAGGTTCTAAGGGACTGATTTTGAAGTTTTGGTGTTGGATTCAAGCCAAGGGAGGCCATTGGAGCATCATTTGTAAAGGGGTCTTCAAGGGTGAGAATTTAGTCCCATTATTCCCCATTTTTGTATTGATTTTCTACCTATCTTAGAGCTTTTTTTGTGTTTATTGTATAACACAAAAAAGTTCTGCTTTTAGGCCCTCTTTATTGTTTATTAAGAGTGTTTTTTGGTTTGGGGGTGCTTGATCCCTCTTAGGCCTTGAAAGGCCTCATTTTGTGATATTGTGTGCTAGTTTCGGGACTTTGGTGTTTAGGCCTCTTCACCACTGAAATCTTTAGGGATTTCAGTGGTGGAGATGGTGCCTTGAAGTCTCCAAAAGGAGAGGGCCATCCCCTCTCCTTGTTGTCCTTGAAAGGGGCATGTTTTGGCCTCTAAAAGGAGCCTATGTTTGAGTGTGTGTTGAGCATGTATAGATTGTTTTTCATGCTTATATTTCCATGATATAACATGATTTTAAATTGGTTTTGGTACTCCATGCATGCTTAGCATAGTTGCCATGTAATGCCTTGTTTATGCCTTAATATGCCTTAGGTTGTTAGCCTTTGTTGGAGCATGTTTTAGGCTTAGTCTTGTGAAGATTATGTGCATGTTTTGCCATGTTCTAGGTCTGTCCTAGGTTGTATGGGTCGGATTTGGCATGCATCATATAGCCCCTTTGCATTTCGGCTTGTTGGCCTCAAGTTTGTGCATGTATAGCATGACGTCTTTGCATTGATTTGGTGATTTAGGGCCACCTTACATGTTATTTCAGTCCCATTTTCATGCTTGTGTGACTGTCTTGCATGCCTCTTTAATGCTTTGGAAGTATGTGTTGCATGCTCCATGTTTTGACCATTGTGCATGCCTCTGAATTTTGAGTCACTTAGATGCCATCTAAGTGATCCTTAGGACTTGTTTTAACATGCTAAAAATCTGTTTTTAGTTGTTTAATGCATGCCATGATTGTTATGCTAAATGTGCTTCAAAGCTTTATGACTTGCCTCAAGTGTTTGGACCATGCTTGCATGCATTTGCTTATCTTGTTTAAACATGATTTGGCATCAGTTTATAGCATGATTTTAGAGCTCATGTTGCATACTAATTGTCCATGAAATCTCTTTTCAAGTGTGCTTGAATGTTGCTTGTTTAATGTTTGAGGCTTGGACTATAACATGTGTATGTGTGCATGTGTGTTTAGCCTCCATTTTTGGGCATTGTGGCCACTGTTTTACGACTATTTAGGACTACTTAATTCATGCTTAAGTCCATCCTCTATTTGATTTGCATGCTTACATTGCATGTTTGCTTGTATGCTTTGCATAAGTGCATTGCATTGTTCATGTTGTATAAATGATAACATGCTTAGGTTGCATTGCATCAACATGCATTCCTTGCCCCTTGATTTGGTGATAGGGATTAGGACTTTGGTTTGATTTGGTTTGCATGCATTTGAAATCAAAGTTGCATATTCGATTCCTTGGGCCATCATGCATGGAAATGCGTGATTGGTGGTCCGAGAATCGAGACACATGTCCCTTTGAGTCATCACAATGATAAGAGACATGATTGGTGCATATATGCCTTGAATTGTGCTGCCATGCTTTGCCTTGCCCTCTGTTGCTGTCATTTGCAGATTCTGCAGGAACACTCTGCCGACCGGCAGTTTCAAGTGCCGGCTGGCAACCATTTCTCTGCCGATAGCTTCACTTTGTGCCGATGGCCACATCCCACTGCCGGTGGCAATTCCATCTAGCCGGTGGTGATCCCCTCTGTCCAAGGGAGCAGTCCTGAGGTTTTGACAACCTCCAGAGGAATGAAGGAAGGAAAACAGAGACAACCTATGCATGGCAGTGCATTTCCGAGCAAGATCCGGACGTACGCTGCATTTGGCTCTCCTCCCGAGGCGGTTTACTGCTTTTCCTAGATTAGTTAATTAATTTATTAATTAATTATTTTTGTAATATTTAATTAGCTTGCGCAGTTAATTAATTTGTAATATTCATTCAGTCCCTCTGAGCGAGGGCAAATCTGTAATAAGTGTGGGTGAGTGTGTGAATGTCTTCCAATCCCCCACTTCTTTCTTCCCTTTTATTTACCTGCTTATGATGGTAGATTAGGGCATTTTAAAGTTAGCATACCTTATGCTATGCATGCGTTCATTCATGCATTTGTATTGCATACATTAGGCTCGGTACATCACGCTAACTGCATCTGTATTTCAAATCCCAAACTGAATACATGTTAGTTGTGCATTTTCATATGTCATTCATAGACTAGCCGAGCCTACTCTAGTGACATTTTGTATGCGATGCGTTAGCCATTTTTAACATGAACTAGGACATGCATGTTTGCTAACTAGTTTATTGTTTTGGCACGGAGTACTATGTAAGTATGTTTAATGTTTTAGCATATCGCATGCGTGTGAATGCTACCATAACAGTATGTTTACCGTGTGGCTAGATGCTTATGTGTTAAACTGTTTTAATGCCCGTGGGTGGAGGTTGGATTGTTTGAGTTGGAAAAACTCGTTGAAATCCGTATTTTAGCCTACTTGCGAGTAGCAAATTCCAAAGCGCTTTTCAAAACCGAACGGATATGCAATGCTTATTTCCAAATTGGGCAATCTAGTCTATACTTGTTTGCTGCGCGCATAACATAGTAATTCTAGGCTAATAAATGGAATAAGAGCACGTAACGTTTTCAAAATCGGATATCATGGTTAGTAGAGCCGGTCTTCGGACCGGGCGAAAGGGGGTGCTCATAGCTGACCTTCCCCGATCGTACCCAAGCTCTCGAGCCGAGACAACTCCGGTGATGACGGACATGTGTCCTTCGGCACCGAGTCAGGGTTTCCTAAATTTCCCCATTTTAAAATATTTAGGTGGCGACTCTGTATCTGGCAAAGCAGTCCATGTTTGGCACTACTTTTTCAAAAATCTGTTTCTCAAAACGATTTGCCAGATTTGGACTCTTTGGTTCAGATTAAGAACCGTGACACAAATCGAGTCCGAACTGTAGCGGGGTCCCTCGCGGACCTGTTACAGTTTCTGGCGACTCTGCTGGGGACTTTAGAGAGCTTGACTCGAACTCGTGACATCCCGTTTTGATTTCATTTATGTGTTTCTTTGCATTGCATGTGCATTGGTGCGCCTAGGAACACAGTGTTTGCCATCTGCCATTCCTGAACGGTGATTTGGACTCTTTGGTTCAGATTAAGAACCGTGACACAAATCGAGTCCGAACTGTAGCGGGGTCCCTCGCGGACCTGTTACAGTGTGTTACATCCAATAGAGTAAAAAAGGAACCCGAATGCCTAAATCAAAGGGACCATCAAGGTCTAAAAAAAGAGACCATAAGGTCTAGCGAAGGGGCCACTCGGCTTATTCATCAGAGATCTCTGTAATCCAATAATCAATGGGCAATGGTATTGTTTTCCCTAGGCGAGAGTCTCACTAATGGATGCCACAAATACTTTTCAAATGGGACATTCATTCATTCATATAAAAATAACATTTCAAAATATCGTTCATATAACAATTCAAAATACATTTCAAACATATCTTTATAGAGATACTACTCACAAAGATACAATAAAGCATACCATACAACAGTTAATTGATTAAATCCTATTCCAATTCAATTCAATTCCTTAAGTATGTTTCCTAGCTCATTCATTTATTAATGATGACTAAACAATGCCCAATAATACCTAAACGATCATGAGAATGAAAGTATACTTTTGAAAGTGTTTTTCAAAAGTTATTGAAACAGGGCATTTCACTCGAGCGGCCTTTTGGTCACTCAAGCAATCTGTATGGTCTGCAAAAGTGTTAGATGCTCGAAATCTAGGCTCAATGGTCGCTCGAGCCAAGTATAATGAAAACTAAGTTCACTTGAGCAAACTTTTGGTCAGTCGAGCGATTGTGCAATGTTCTGCAAAAATACTGGATGATCTCTAAGTGCGCTTGAGCGAAGACTTCATCGCTCAAAATAAGTTTTCAAAATAGAGTTTTGAGCTTCTAAACATAGGTTTCCAATTCATGAACATGCATGGTTGGTAAAAGTTCTTGAAAACACTTAGAAAACCATGAATATAAAACCAATTTAGAGCCATGAACTCAAAACATCACGAATTTTGCAAAATTAAAATCAAAACTTCCATGCATGTGAAGTTCCAAACTCTTTTCTTCAAAATTCATTATTTGTTGGTTCTTTGAATTCGCAAACTCAAACCTTCAAACTTCTCAAAACCAAAGATATAAATGTAATTTAACTCAAAACCAACAAAGATGATAGAATTCATGCTCAAGATAAGGAAATATGATGAAATTATGCATGTATGTCTATTTTTAGCCAATTTAATTTTCTTCTTGATAGTTCCTTCCAATTTCCATACAAATGATCCTAAATACTTCATAAATATAGCTCTTAGGTGGATTTTTACAAGAATTAAGGGTCAAGTACTCACCTAGAACCTAAATTGAAGATTTGCTAGTTGAATTCTCTTAGTTCTTCTTCCTCCTACACAATTCTTAAGCTCTCTCTCTCTTTCTCAAGACTGAAGCTCTTTCTCTCTCTCTCTCTCTCTAAATCTCAGCCAAGATAAGTAAAAATGAGCTCAATTCTCACATTTAACTCATACATATATAGTAGATTAGACTAGCCTAATTAAGCAAGCTTAAGATTTATTAATCTAGTCTAATTCTAATTGATTTTATCTAATTAATTCTAATCTTAATCAAATTTTAATTAAACTTTCCAAATGATTTTAAATATTCAAATTAGTCTATTAAACTTATCAGTTTTGGTTTCTGAAATTTCTGATTCAAAACAAGCATTATGACACATATTTCACAATCAAACAGATATAAATAAGATTAAGCACATAAACATATAAATTCACATAATAATGTAAATGCAAAAATGATATGCATGCCGGGGTCGTCCCAGATGCTTTCCAAAAGAATTGACAAGAACAAGAAGGGTAAGGATAAGGTTTGAACATTTTGAACTTTTGGACCCTTTTGCATCAGCACAATAATTCAGTATCTCATGACACATGCCATGACATTTTTGCACCTTGCTAGCTGTCTACATAGCCAACGCAACAAGTCAAAGGCCAACTCAGGCTTGCATCTGAAGTCAAAAGTAGAATCCTGCTTTTTGTAAAGTTCTTTTTTTTTTGGTTTTTGTCCCCTTTTAACTACAACTTTGCCGAAAAGCAAAAAAAAAGCTAAGGAGATATTTTTTCTGTTACTAAACAAATCGTCAAAAGGAGAATCAATAATGCGATTAACGATGGGGCTCGTAGTGCACCCGATATTGTTTTCTTTTCTACCAATTCTTTCAGTCACCAGTTATTTTACTTTTTGCATCTACAAATTAGGAGCTTTCATCCTTTGTTGGGGCACACTTAAGTTTTTTGAATTTTCTAAGTAATCAAAGTTTTAACTTATTTGTTTTCTTTCTCTCATACTCTTGTAGATTTAAAAAAATAAAAATAAAAATAAAATAATTGTGGAGGTTTAGAGCTTGTTAAAGATCTATAGTTTTGTAAGTATCTCTAATCATGTGTTCTATGAATCATGAATATGATACTTTGGTAGATTTTATGTACTAACTCAATTGTATATATATCAGAAAGGTTTAAAATAACTAGAATCCGAATACCGTCCCCGAAAGATTGCAACCCAAACATATTTGATATACATTTGCACATTATAAGCGTGCAATAGATTTTTACCAGAATATTTTAGATAAATTAGCAACTGCATAATCAGTACATGAAATCATATATGCATAAATCTATATTAATTACAATAATTATTTATAAAAGGATATTTGTCATGACCCGAACCCGCCCCTATGGATTAAGGTCATAACCGGCCAGTAATCAAGAGATTACCTACGGCCTCAAGTTTGATTAAGCATGTTTCAATAGAAATAAAGGGGCCAAAGCAGAAGCAGACTTAAAAAATTTGTCCAATGAGTTGTGCTTATATGGCATAGCAAAATTATTCTAAAAGCATTCTATAATAACTTACACATATAGACAGAATTAAGATCTTGTACATCCAGGAACTTCAAAAACGTAGTCAACCAAACAAAAGTTTATATATATAGGTGATCCAACGTATTCACCAAGATAGCAAAAAGGGGGTAAACAAAAGAACAAAAAGAAAGTCTCGTGCGTGACACATTCGAGCTGACTCCACAAAACTGACTTCCTCTCACATTCTTCACTGAGGCTAGGTTTGGGCATCTCTTTGGTCACTTACATGCATATAAATGAGAGTGAGCGAAAGCTTAGTGAATAATATCAAAATAAAGAAGTTACATGAATGAAATTCGTAACAGACATATCAAACAGCCTGAGGCCCATTCATGTTTCTATCTAATATATCAAACGGCCTAGGGCCCAATTCATTCATATCAAATGGCCTCGAGCCCAATTCATTCATGTCAAACGGCCTTCGGCCCAATCAATCATGTCAAATGGCCTTTAGCCCAATCACTCAAGTCAAATGGCCTTTGGTCCAATCATTTATGTCAAATAGGCTTTGGCCCAATCATTCATGTCAAATGGCCTTTGGCCCAATCATTCATGTTTATGTGCATTTTATACTTGAGATCATAAGCATATTCCAACGACCTTATTCAATCATTGGCATACGAATATTCAATTCAAATTAGCAAATCCGTAGAACTCATACAACAGTGAGCATTTGGAAAGTAGTATATTTCAACACATTCTCACTAAGATATTACTCACAGTGTCCTGCCGATGGATTCGCCCTTACGCTTGACCCTACACATTACATAACATATTGGGTCACAAGCGATTCAATCCGTTCTTAATGTATTTACTTCTCTTAGGCCTATTTCTTATCCTTTTAGGTCATTTACAATGCTCAATGCATGCCTAAGAGTGTTTAGAAGTGAAAGAGAATGGAAAACAAAGCATAAAACAACTTTTCAAAATTCCTGAAATAGAGCTCTCTGCTCGAGCGCAGCATTGGTCGCTCAAGCAGACTGCAAAACTCTGAAAAGTACTGGTTGCATGAATTTCACGCCCGAGTGAGATTTCTAATACTCGAACGAAAAGTCTTGCAAAACAGGGTCTGCTCGAGCGTAAAATCTGCCACTCGAGCCACATGTAATTCTCTGCAAAATGTCTGGGAGCTAAATTTTCAAAATCGAGTGAGACTTTCCTCACTCAAGCGAACAGGTCGACTTCTGGGTTTTCCAGCAAGCTAATTTAGTTTCAAAACACAACCCCAAAGGCTCCAAAGTTGCAAATTGATGCCAAAAATGTAGAAAAACATTGTGTCACATAAAAAATTAGATAATTTGAAACCAATTGTCCCAAAATCATGGTTCATCTCCCAAATTTCCAAAACCATTTCAAGTTCTTCAAAGCTCATGCAATCAAGTTACATACTTTCATGAATTATGCATGCATGTAACTTATTGACCTAATTTCATTTCAAATGGTACAAATGATGCTCATAATCATGGAGCTTAACAAAACTATGCTTGCATGTATGATTCGGTGCTCAATTCTTCATGTTTCATGCTCAAATGAATATAATCATGGTGAGTGTAAACATGCATGTATACACAAGCTCCAATTTCATTACATTCAACTCAATCCTTATTCTTTGTCATATATCATGCTTGGATTCACCTAGTTATAAACTTAAACTCATGAATTTGAGTTCAATCACTCACCTAGAAGCTTCAACCCTTCCAAATATGGCTAATTCTTGAGCCTAGCTTTCAAATTCCCAAGCTCTTAGTTCAAATCTCCAATTTTGTGCTCCATCTCTCTATAATCATCTCTTTCTCTCTCTAGAGTGTATTTCCAGCCAAGTTATGGAAATGATCTCAAAAGAGAGTGTGTATGAGAGTATTTAAGCTGTTATATGAGCTTGCCTAGTTAAACTTGATTAAGGCTAATTAATTGTGCTTAATTCAATAAGTTTAACCTAATTATTTTGATCTGAATCAATTTTTAATTAAATCCCACCATAGGCTCTAAAATTATGTTAATCACAAAAATACAGTCAATTTCAGCTTCAGTCACCTCTACGGTCCTTAATTAAATTTTATAACAGAAAATCAAACAGATTTTCTTACGGTAAATAGATATAAATTCAAAAACACATATAACAATATAAATGGCACTCAAAATCATATCAAGCACATAATCACAATCATAATTAATATTAATTAACATAACACGGGACAAGATTATCATAATCTTCCCTCATTTAGGAAGTTTGGTCGTCCAAACTTATTTTACCTCCGTTCAGAAACAAATGTGGATAGCGTAGTCGCATCTCATTTTCTGTTTCCCATATAGCATCCTTCCCATAGTGTACTTTCCATTCTACTTTCACCATTGGGATGGACTTATTTCTCAACTGTTTTACTTGCCGGTCGATGATTTGTTCTGTTCATTCTCATCAAGTGCTATCTAGTGGTAATCAATTACATGGAATGGATCTCAAAGATAACCCCTCAACATGGATACATGAAATACGTTGTGCATTTGTTCGAATCTTGGTAGCAAAGCAACCCTATAAGCAACTGGGCTGAGCCTTTCTAGAATTTAAAATGGCCCAATGTAACGAGGTGACAATTTACCTTTCTTACCGAATCTTATCTGGCTCTTCATTGGAATCACACGAATGAATACATGATCATGAACCTCATATTCAAGAAGTCTTCTTCGAACATCCGCATAATTCTTTTGCCGACTCTATGCTGTTTTGAGCCTTTGTTGAATGATTTTAATTTTCTCAGATGTATCTTGCACAATTTCGGGTCCAAATAGCGCCCTATCCCCGACTTCTGTCCAACAAATTGGTGATCTACACTTTCTACCATACAAGGCTTCGTATGGTGCCATACCGATGCTGGAGTGGAAACTATTATTGTATGCAAATTCTACTAGTGGCAAATAGTCTTCCCAACTCGCTTGAAAATCCAAGGCACACATCCTAAGCATATCTTCTAAGGTCTGCATGGTTCGTTCTGACTGCCCATCTGTTTGTGGATGGAATGCGGTGCTAAACCTCAGTTCTATTCCCATAGCACTTTGCAAATTTTTCCACAATCTAGATACAAATTTCGAGTCTCTGTCCGAGACAATGGATACTGGAACCCTATATAAGCGAACAATCTCATCAACATATATAGTGGCCAGTTTATAAGTATCAAAAGTAGTCTTCACATGTAGAAAATGTGCAGATTTGATCAGTCTATCAACTATGACCCAAATGGAATCCATACCTCGAGGAGTTTGTGGTAGGTCAACAACAAAGTCCATGGTCACATGCTCCCACTTCCATTCTGGAATAGGAAGAGGTTGAAGTAGACCGCCTGGTTTCTAATGTTTAGCTTTAACTTGCTGACATTAAAGGCACTTGGACAAATACTTTGCAATTTCCTTCTTCATTTTGGGCCACCAATAGCTTTGCTTCAAGTCCCGATACATTTTGTTGTTACTCGGATGCATAGTAAACATCAACTTGTGAGCTTCATCCAAGATTCTCTTCTTTAATTCAGGAATGTTTAGGACACTTATTCGGTTTTGAAATCTCAACACTTCATCATCAATACTAAATTCTGATTTCTGTTTTGCTTCAAGTTCATCAAGTATTGTCTTGAGGAATTCATCCTCTTTTTGCCTTTGCTTAACTTCTTTAACTATTGCTGATTCAGCTAAAATGGCAGCTATCAACCCAGCTTGTTCGTGTAACACAATTTCAATCTCATTTCTCTCAAAATCTTTCAAGATTCGCTTCTGTTCAGTAAGTACGCAAGCTAAAATCCCCGTCAATTTTTTGCTCAAGGCATCAGCAACTGTATTGGCTTTCTCGGGGTGATACTGAATCTAAAGATCATAATATTTTATTAGTTCATACCATCTTCTTTGCCGCATATTCAGCTCTTTATGAGTAAAGAAGTACTTCAAGCTTTTGTGATCTATGTAAACTTCGCATTTTGCTCCATATAGGTAATGGTGCCAGATTTTCAAAGCAAATACAATTGCGGCCAATTCCAGGTCATGTGTTAGGTAGTTCTTCTCATGTGGCCTTAATTGTTGAGAGGCGTAAGCAATCACTCTTCCATTCTGCATTAATACACAACCCAAACCTTTATAAGAAACATCACTCTATATCTCAAAGTTTTCCATACCTTAGGGCAATGTCAACACTGATGTCGTTGTTAGTCTCGTCTTCAATTCTTGAATGGAAAACTCCCTTTCATCAGTCCATTCAAATGGTTTTCCTTTGCGTGTGAGTTGAGTAAGTGGTACAGCTATTTTCGAAAAATCTTTCGCAAACCTTCTGTAGTACCCAGCTAAGCCCATGAAACTGCAGACCTCTGTTACATTTGTTGGTGTAGGCCACGTTACAATTGCCTCAATCTTCTGTGGGTCTACTGAAATCCCATCTATGTTAATGACGTGACCTAAGAAAATAACTTCATCCAACCAAAATTCACATTTCTTTAATTTAGCAAATAATTTCTTCTCCTTAAGTGTTTGTAAGACAGTTCTCAGATGTTGTTCATATTCAAGTATAATCTTCGAATATATTAGAATACCATCAATAAATACTACAACAAATTCATGGAGGTAAGGCTTAAAAATTCGGTTCATAAGATCCATAAATGCTACAGGGGCATTTGTCACTCCAAATGGCATAACAAGGAATTCATAATGACCATACCTCGTTCTGAATACAGTTTTCTCAACATCTTATGCCTTCACCTTCAACTGGTGGTACCCGGATCTCAAATCAATTTTAGAAAATACTTGTGAGCCTTGCAACTAGTCAAACAAGTCGTCAAGATGGGGTAAGGAATATTTATTCTTTATTGTTACCTTGTTCAATTCATGGTAGTCAATACACAGACATAAGGTTCCATCTTTCTTTTTCGCAAATAGTACCGGTGCACTCCATGGTGAAGTACTAGGTTGAATAAACCCTTTGTCTAGTAAGTCTTGCAATTGTTCTTTCAGTTCTTTCATTTCAGCAGTAGCCATTCTATAGGGGGTTTTTGAGATAGGTTGAGTGCCTGGCATAATATCAATAGTAAACTCTATCTCTCTATCAACCAATTCTCCTGGTAATTCATCTGGGAATACATCTGGAAACTCCCTAACGATAGGGATACTGTTCAATTCAATGTTCACAGATTGTTTAGACAATACACAACATAAGTAACCTTGGCACCCTTTCCTGATTAATTTACATGCTTTTATTGCAAATATCAAATAAGGTGGAGGCACTATCCCGTTACCCACAAACATAATTTCTTCCTGCCCCAGTGGTCCAAATACAACCCATTTTGTTACACAGTCAATGGTAGCGCAGTATTTAGATAGCCAGTCCACGCCCAGAATTACATCAAAATCTCGAAAGTCCAAGGGTAACAGATCTACATACAAAATAGCATTCCCAATACGCACATCGCAAGATCAACACACAGATGTACACAACACAGATTCCTCGGATGGAGCAGATACACCTAACAAATATGGCAATGATTCTAGAGGTCTACTCAATCTAGATACAAATGCATAAGTTACAAACGAGTGTGTTGATCCGGAGTCAATTAACACAAATGCATCCTAATTACATATAGAGATAGTACTTGAGGCAACGGCTTCAATGTTCCATGTATCGCCCGGAACGAGTGCAAAGACTCTCCCTTGCCTCACGGTATCTCCGGTGATAGTAGGCCTCGTAGTGTCTCCCGATTTTGGATCGATGCAGTTGAGCTATCAGTTAACTTCCCACTGTTTTGATTACAATCCCTGGCCATATGCCCCGTTTTACCACACTTGGAGCAGACCCCTGATACACAGTAACAATTCTCGCGATGTCTTTTACCACATTGGTTGCACATCGGAGACGTATCTCTGGAAGAATTTGAAGTGCATAAGGAGCCTGTATTTTGTTTCTTTGAAAGTCTTTTCTTTGTAAAGAAGCCCTACCTCTTACTTTTCCAACCAGTTGATGATTTGCCTTGCTTGGCTATGTTAGCTTCTGATATTATGGCCTAATCCAAAACATCAACATAGGTTTCCAACTTTAGTACATTTACCTTCTCAAAAATATCATCTCGAAGACCTCCTTCAAAATGTCTCGTTTTCTTATAGTCGGTATCGACCATGTATGGTGCAAATCCGGCCAATTCAGTAAACTTGGCCTCATACTCAACTATTGTCATGTTGTTTTGCTTAAGTTCCATGAACTCTAACACTTTCTTGTCATAAACACATTGTGAAAAGTATTTGTCATAAAAGATTTCCAAGAACTGTGTCCAGCTAATATCTTTATTGCTTTTATGCATTAACATCCACCATCTTCTTGCCTCGTCTTCTAGTGTAAAGGTGGCTGGCAATACTATTTGTGTTTTTAGACAAGGAAACACCTCAAACAATTTCTCTATGCCAAGGACCCATGCTTCCGCCTTCAATGGATCCAATCCCCCATGAAACTGTGGCGGTTTCATCTTCTTAAACTCTTTGGTAAGAGCTATTGTTCGGTCATCATTCTATAGGTCTTGTACAGGCCAGTGCTGGAGGTGGAGGCGGAGGGTGTGGCTGTTGCCACTGTTACTGCCACTGTTGCCTCAATGTTTCTGCCATATCCTATATCAATCTTTTCATCCTATCCATTCTGGTAGTAGAGGACTCCTCTAATTCATCACCTCTTGTTCTCACCATTATCTAATTAGACTTGCATTATTCTTTATACAAGAATGTTCACATGTACGCATACACAAAAGGGCATACGTATTCAAATAATTCACAAAACATATAGCACACAGTCATTCATTTCGAAACGTTTAAGCGCATTCCCAATGTCTTCAAGTTCATACTTATCACATGAATACATCCTACATCTTTTCTAGATGCTTATTGCTCATTTGGGCGAGTGTGTGAGTTATTAACTCGTGCTCTGATACCACTCTATCATGATCCGAACCCACCCCTATAGATTAAGGTCATAACCGGCCAGTAATCAAGAAATTACCTACAACCTCAAGCTTGATTAAGCATGTTTCAATAGAAATAAGGGGGCCAAAGCAGAAGCAAACTTAAAAAATTTTGTCTAATGAGTTGTGCTTATATGGCATAGCAAAATTATTTCAAAAGCATTCCATAATAACTCACACATATAGATAGAATTAACATCTTGTACATCCAGCAACTTCAAACAAGTAGTTAGCCAAACAAAAGCTTATATACATAGGTGATCCAACGTATTTACCAAGATAGCAAAAAAGGGGTAAACAAAAGAACAAAAAAAAAGTCTCGTGCCTGAGACATTCGAGCTAACTCCACAAAACTAACTTCCTCTCACATTCTTCACTGAGGCTGGGTATGGACATCTCTTTACTCACCTACATGCATATAAATGAGAGTGAGCGAAAGTCTAGTGAATAATATCAAAATAAAGAAGTTACATGAATGAAATTCATAACAAACATATCAAACGGCCTTAGGCCCATTCATTTTTGTATCTAATACATCAAACGACCTCAAGCCCAAACATATCAAACGACCTCGGGCCTAATTCATTATTATCAAACGGCCTCGGGCACAATTTATTCATGTCAAACGGCCTTTGGCCCAATCACTCATGTCAAACGGCATTTGGCCCAATCATTCATGTCAAACAACATTTGGCCTAATCATTCATGTCAAACGGCCTTTGGCCTAATCATTCATGTCAAACGGCCTTTAACCCAATCATTTAGGTCAAACGGCCTTTGGCCCAATCATTTACGTCAAGCGGCCTTTGGCCTAATCATTCATGTTTATGTGCATTTCATACTTGAGATCATAAGCATATCATAATCATAATCATATTCCAACGACCTTATTCGATCATTGGCATACGAATATTCGATTCAAATTAACAAACCCGTAGAACTCATATAGTAGTGAGCATTTGGAAAGTAGCATATTTCAACACATTCTCATTAAGATATTACTTACAGTGTTCGGTCGATGGATTCGCCCTTGCGCTTGACCCTACACATTACATAATATATTGGGTCACAAGCGATTCAATCCGTTCTTAATTTATTTGTTTCTCTTAGGCCTCTTTCTTATCCTTTTAGGTCATTTACAATGCTCAATGCATGTCTAAAAGTGTTTAGAAATGAAAGAGGACAGAAAATAAAGCATAAAACAACTTTTCAAAATTTCTAAAACAGAGTTCTCTGCTCGAGTGCAGTTTTGGTCGCTTGAGTGGACTGCAAAACTCTAAAAAGTACTGGTTGCGTGAATTTTACGCTCGAGTGAGATTTTCGACGCTCGAGCGAGGAGTCTTGCAAAACAGGGTCCGCTCAAGCGTAAAATCTGCCGCTCGAGCCACTGTGTAATTCTCTGTAAAACTTTTGGGAGCTGAATTTTCACGCTCGAGCAAGACTTTCCTCGCTCGAGCGACTAGGTCGAATTCTTGGTTTTCCAGCAAGCTAATTCAGTTTCAAAACACAACTCCAAAGGCTCCAAAGTTGCAAATTGATGCCAAAAATGTAGAAAAACATTGTGTAACATAAAAACTTAGATAATTTGAAACCAATTATCCCAAAATCATGGTTCATCTCCTAAATTTCTAAAACCATTTCAAGTTCTTCAAAGCTCATGCAATCAAGTTACATACTTTCATGAATTATGCATGCATGTAACTTATTGACTCTAATTCCATTTCAAATGGTACAAATGATGCTCATAATCATGGAGCTTAACAAAACTATGCTTGCATGTATGATTTGGTGCTCAATTCTTCCTGTGTCATGCTCAAAGGAATATAATCATGGTGAGTGTAAACATGCATGTATATACAAGCTCCAATTTCATTACATTCAACTCAATACTTATTCTTAGTCACATATCATGCTTGGATTTACCTAGTTATAAACTTAAACTCATGAATTTGAGTTCAATCACTCACCTAGAAGCTTCAACCCTTCCAAATATAGCTAATTCTTGAGCCTAGCTTCCAAATTCTCAAGCTCTTAGTTCAAATCTCCAATTTTGTGCTCCCTCTCTCTCTACAATCGTCTCTCTCTCTCTCTCTCTCTCTCTCTCTAGAGTGTATTTCCAGCCAAGTTGTGGAAATGAGCTCAAAAGAGAGTGTGTATGAGAGTATTTAAGTTGTTATATGAGCATGCCTAATCAAACTTGATTAAGGATAATAAATTGTGCCTAATTCAATCAGTTTAATCTAATTAGTTTGATCCGAGTCAATTTTTAATTAAATCCCACTACAGGCTCTAAAAATTATGCTAATCACAAAAATACAGTCAATTTCAGTTTCAGTCGCCTTCATGGCCCTTAATTAAATTTTATAACAAAAAATTAAACAGATTTTCCTACGATGAATAGATAGCAATTCAAAAACACATATAACTATATAAATGGCACTCAAAATCATATCAAGCACATAATCGCAATTATAATTAAGATTAATTAACATAACAAGGGACAGGATTATCACAATATTCCTGGATTTGTGTCAATTAGGGATTGAATTGATTTAAGGCCAGTGTCATGTCATTCAAGTCGCGTATAGAGTTGTAGTCATTTTTTGCATTAAATTGCTCTGTGGCAGTTAGTAAGCCATTGACAGACATGTTTATCTTCAATCCATTCTACACACTTAACCAAGCCAATTGAAATTTCAAATATCCCTTGTCAGAATTGTTCAGTTAACAAAATTAATATAAAAATAAAATTTCTAACTATTCTATTATACAACAATAAAATTATCGTAATTATTAATTGATTTGATAATTTATTAATAAAATGAATCAATTGTTACGTGATTAAAAACTTTAAGGGACATGATGTAATTTTCAAAACTATATTGGACAATTTAATGTTTTAAGTAAACTTTAATAAGGGGTTTTGTAATTGGAAATTTTTATTCATATATAAAATTCAAACAAAAAAACTTGATAAAAATAATATGAAAACGTTATTATTGTAAATAAACTCATCATTAGTTAGTGAGTATTGCTATCCAGGTCTTAAAATTAGATCCACCTTTTAGGTCTAGTGATGTGTCAAGAAAATTATTAAAATATAAAAATTCAAGATATTATTCATATAAAAAATTAATTGTTTGTAACTGTTGAAAAATTAACTGTCTTAAAAAATAATAATCACTATGTTTGTTTCCAGTTTTTTGAAAACACTTTTCAGAAAATTTTACTTTCTTGTTTTCCGCATTTTTTTGTTTTTATTGATTTTTTAAAAATATTTTAAGCATTTTTTTTTAAATTTTTAGACACACCTAACATAAATACACTTAAAACGTATAATTTTCGTGAAAAAAATCTTTAAAAAAATTCACTAAATACCAAAAATACAAAAAAAAAATGAAAATTCAATATGTTTTCCATATTTTTGTGTATTTATTAATTTTTTTAAAAAAAAATTCACAAATATTTTACATTTTAGATATATCTAAGTAAAGTGTATCTAAAAAAGTAAAAAAAAAAATACTTTAAATTTTAAAATATTCACTAAAAACACAAAAAACAAAAAACTCAGTTTTTATAACACTGAATTCAGAAAACTGAAACCAAACACACTGAATTGTCTTCGATATTATTACTATTAACTGTTTATGAATTGATTAATATGCAAGTTACGACATTTCATAACTAAATCATTTTCAGTAGTAATTAAAAAAACAAAAAAAAAGTCGTAACCAAATACCATATAAAATATAATCAAAGACTTTTCGATTATAATCAAAATAATAATCGTAATCAATCATAATCAATATTATAATGAGTTATAACTACGATTTGCTTTGTCTCAAGTTGAAAGTTAAATTGGATCAGACAGCTGAGGTCTCTAATCGGTAGGAGTCATTAAACGAAATATTCTTACCGGTAAGTATTTATGAAAATATGATCCAATTAAAAAACTCTGACTGGTAAGAATTTTTTGTTTAATGACTACGGGTCAGAGACCTCGGCAATCTAATCCTGTTGAAAGTTCAACTTGAGACAAGTCACTCCCATATAACTAATACCACAATGAATTATAATTAAGCCATAATCATTAATATAATATAATCATAACCAAATACCATAATTACCATAACTAGTGCATATGACACACACTAAATAAAGAGTGTGCAGATACTCTTTGCACTCACTCTCTTTATTGATTTATAACATTTGTCTAGTACATGTTTCGTCATCAATAAAGTTTCGTTTTACCGATAAAAAAATATAAAAAAATAAAAAATAATAATTAAAGTGTAAGCCCTTCAATGATTGTGCAATTACACTATTAATGATAAGGCACTTTGGCGAGTTCACTTGAGATCATGGGATGCGATTTATGTGGCAACACACAAGCTTGGCCTTTATTTTACAAATTTTTCCTCCTTTGTTTTGCTTTCTAAGCTATAAGGACAGTTGAGCATAGTCCAAAATACTTCAAGGTGCTAAGCCTATTTAAAAAAGATTTAGGTTGTTTTTGAACCGTCAAAGTTTTTTTATTCTTAAATTTCTTGTCTATTATTTCTACAAAATTAATAACTTTGTTTACTTTCAATATTTTGGATTCACTTTTCAATAAATTTTTTTTTTTCGTTTTTCGAATTTTTTGTTTTCACTGATTTTTTTTAATATTTTAAGTAAGTTTTTTAATTTTTTAGATACACCTAACATAAGTATACTTAAAAAATATAATATTTATGAATTTTTTTTAAAAAAAATTGTCTAATAAATACTAAAATAATTAAAAAAATACAAAAATTTAACATATTTTCGTATTCTTGTATATTTATTGAGTTTTTAAAAATATTTGTATACAAATAATTTACTTTTTAGATACATCTAAGTAAGTTACATCTAAAAAAAAATGCTGAAAATTTTAAAAATATTCACTAAATAAAAATATAAAAAATAAAAACTCAATTTTCAAAAAATTGAAATCAAACAAAGTGAATAATAGGTGAATTACATAATACTGTTAAAATACAACAATTGGAGACATGATTCAACACTTACAAATAATTTAAAATAGAAGGATAAAAAGATTTGAAACCCGTCTCATGTTGAACTGGGTTTTGTTATTAGCATTTGCTAGCTAAAATGGAGATGAAAAATTCACTCCGGAAAAGCCTCAATTATAGAGGGAAAAGCTGCAATTTTGATAATATTGTAGCGCGGAAAACCTCCTTCCTCCAATACTTTCTTCCATTCAAGCTCAGTCCTCTCTTTTCCACCTGAACTATGAGCAATCATTAGCAGATCGAACACCAATCCAGTATCGTCAAACATGCCATCACCTTCCGGATTTAGAACTACATCAACGATAATCACCTTTCCGGTTTTCTCAGGTATTGCTTTCCGGCAATTTTTTAAGATTTTAACACAATCTTCGTCGTTCCAATCATGCATTATCCACTGCATTCATAAATAATTGTTAGGCATCACCGATTTTGTTGATTTAGTAGCATTTTTATTCCTTATTTTCTCTTTTTGTTTTCAAATATATATGCATTTGATTTAGCAATCTTTGGGCATTTGGTCACAGAAATTATACAAGTTGTGTGTTATTTTGCAAGGGATCTTCAAGGTATCACATGTTCGTCGGGAGGGGAATAAAGTTTTTCACTGTTTGGCTTGTATGGTTGTCTCTTTCGCAGGCTTACCATGTTGAATGGAAGAGGTTCCGGCGTCCATATCTAAGCTTGCCGGGTTGATGCAGGTTCAATTTCTTTGTAAGTTTTGGCTTTTGACAGTTTTCCATCTGGAAAAAATATTTTTTTATTATTATTATTATTTTTAATTTAAAGATTGAAGTGGCATCAGACCGTCCGCGTGATTCTCATGGCAAAAATAGTGATCAATTTTTGTCGCCCATAGTACTCATAATATATATATATATATATATTGATTAGAAAACTTTATAAGTGTAGGAATTTTAAAATTTTCAATTGTACTCATAACATATAATTGTACGGAAGAAAATAGTGTAATTAGTACTCATAATATATATATATGCATTTAAAAAGAGTATACCATATGCACTTCTAATTACACTATTTTCTTCTTTAGTTATATTTTTTTTTCTTTAATTGTGACATTGTTTTAGTTATGACTCATGAATTCGTTAATTATGTCTCATGTTGTGTTTAGTTATGACATTTTTTTAATATTTTTTTTAGTTATGAATATATATATATATATATATTGATTAGAAAACTTTATAAGTGTAGGAATTTTAAAATTTTCAATTGTACTCATAACATATAATTGTACGGAAGAAAATAGTGTAATTAGTACTCATAATATATATATATATATGCATTTAAAAAGAGTATACCATATGCACTTCTAATTACACTATTTTCTTCTTTAGTTATATTTTTTTTTTCTTTAATTGTGACATTGTTTTAGTTATGACTCATGAATTCGTTAATTATGTCTCATGTTTAGTTATGACATTTTTTAGTATTTTTTTTAGTTATGATTTAGAAAATTAAAATTATATTATTTTTTTAATTATAAGGTACATATGATGTACTCTTTGATGAATATGCATCATAATATTTCCCTCCATGCACATATTTTAATGGGTGTTTGGCAAGTTTGGTTTGGATTATTTTTTAGTTAAAATTTATAAAAAGATAAAATAAATTAAAATAATCAACAAAATAAAATGTTACATCAAACTTAAAATCATTTTGTTTCTTCCTTCACACATATTACATCAAACTACAAAAAAATTTAATCATTTTTTAAGGCCTCGTTTGGTGAGTGACTTTTTTAGTCAAAAAGTTAAAAAGTTACCAACAAAACAAAAAAAGCCAATAACTCATACCAAAAAGTCAAAATTTTCCTTTTCTCTTTACTTTTTACACATCTTTTCGTAAAAAGTGAAAAAATCATCTCAAAAATACTAATTTTTTTTTATATCACATTTTAATTAAAAAACCAAAAAATTACTAAACACTTATTTTCAAATGAAACCTAAACATAAAAATTTTAAGCTATTAAAATACCCAATTTCCCATACACCCGCAACATTGAATAGCATATTGTGAAAATACGGGCAATCATCCGGTTTTGTACTCGTAATATTGTAATAATATTATATTCATTGTCCATTTATCTATCATCATTTATTTATCTATCATCATTGACTATAATGTATTGTCCATTTGTTTATCTATCATCATTGACTATAATGTTGTAATAATCTTATGAGGTGGTTTGTGGTGGAAAATGGTGATTTGTGGTGGAAAATGAAAAGTGTGCCCCTGTATGGAGATGGAGGATCCCATGGATTCTTTTAATTAAAAATAATTGTGTTAATTTAATATAATTATTAAGATAAATTACACTCACTTTTTCTAAGATTTCTAACAATTATAGGAATCTTCCCTATAGTTTTAACAATTACAGAAGTTATTCTTACTTTTGAAACTATTATTGAAATTCCCCACAGTTAATCATTTGTTAATTTATTTAACAGAATATGATGATGTTACACTGGCGTGATGCACTATAAGTAAAAAATTCTAAGATTACCCTTATATATTCAAATAGTAAATTTCACTCACCTCTCTTTAGGTTTTACAAAAAAATTAATAAAGACCCATGCATTATTTTAATAATATTAAACAAAATTATTAAATTCTATACAATATTTTAAAAAAATTCTAAATTTTTAAGACAAGCATATGTAGAGTAGAATAACCAAATATTACCTTATCTAAAAATAAATAAATAAATAAATAAAAAAAAAAAAAACTAGAGCTAATAAATTGATCACCATTAAATCTTATACTAGATTAAATACAATCATTTATCTGAAAATTACGAAACAAAGTATAAAAGATGTTTTATTTCTTAAAAAGACCACCAATTTTAAAAATAATTATTTGGGAAAATTATAGTTTGAATAAAAATTCAAAAATACATACAGGTATTTGATTTTTTTCCCCTATGAAAAATACATATTTGGAGAAATTATCCATCTCTTTCCGTTTTCTTTATTTTATTTCTTTCATTTTTCTTTCTATTTATTTTTTCATAGTGTAACTGAAAAAAATAACAACACCATATAATAATTATAATATTATTATTATATTTTCTCTTCTCTATTTTTTTCCTCAATTTTTTTCATCATTTTTTCTCTTTCATCAATGTTAGTTAGCATCACCCAATACCATAGCAACTTACAAAACATGAATTTTTCTTTTGTTTTGTATACATATTTGTGTATTAATTTTTTTAAGAAAAATAAATGTAATAACATTTCATGTTTATAATAAAAAAAATTAACTTATAAAAATTATCAAATGTTACCTCATAAATATATATATATTTTAAAATTATCATTTTATCTTTCCACAATCCTATATTATTCTCAAATTTTAATTATCATTAAAAAAATAAGTCAATATTTCTCACCTTAATAATAAAATTTTTAAAAATAAATACAAAAGTGAAAAAAATATCTAATTACGTTACAATAAATTAAAATTACATGTAGAGAATGAAAGATAAAGAAATTATTTGAGAATAACAAACTATTTAAATTTGTCATTTCTTACATCTAATTAAAATACAGATTTACTTGAAGAAATAAATTATTTGAAAGTAATAAAATACTCAAATAATTTATTATTTATTACATTTAAAATTTAAATCTCCATATTTGTTTCTTTCATTTAAATTATTTTATTAAATTAAATCTCAAAATTAATTCAAATAAAAAACATGGATATTCTTTCTTAATTTCGTTAATGGTTGATTGATGTTTTTATTTTTTTTTTGTTTTAACTTATAAAAGTTCAAAATTTATAATAGGAAAAAACTATAAAGTCAAAAAAATAAACACCCCCCCCCCCCCCCCCGGGAAAAATGTGAGAAATAAAATAATAATTTAATAAATAGATAAATTATAATTAAAGAGTATTAAGTCTAAATGGTACTATGGTCATTTGTACAATAAAATTAACACCGTTTGACTTGAATTAATGGGACGAAAAATCTTAACAATGTTAGAAAAAATAAGAAAAATTTTTGTAATTAATGAAATTATAAGAAAAGTCCTAAAATTGTTAAGAAATCTCGGAAAAGTTTGACTTGAATTAATGGGACGAAAAATCTTAACAATGTTAGAAAAAATAAGAAAGATTTTTGTAATTAATGAAATTATTAGAAAAGTCCTAAAATTGTTAAGAAATCTCAGAAAAGTGAGTGTAATTTACCCTAATTATTATATAATACATTAATAGAAAGTCTCTTCACATATCTTGATTATAAGTCTTACCTTCATGAAGACAGCATCAGCACTTGGAATTGACTTAAACATGTCACCCCCAACATGAGAAACTCCACCGTACTCCGGCGCCGTAGCGACGACATGTGGCAGATCAAAGTTGATCCCCTTAATATGAGGATGCACCTTCACGATCCCACCCATGGCTGCCCCGGTCCCACCTCCCACATCAACCATCGATCCGACGCTACAAAACCCGTCTTTGTATCCTGCCATGATCGCCTTCATCGTGATCTTGGCCGTACATCCCATCCCATCATTGAAGATCTTGTTGAATTCTGGGTTCATGGAACAATAGTCCCATATCTCACGGCCATGAGCCTTTTGGAATGCAATTCCACCTTCTCTCACACAGTTGCTCAGGTAATGCCAGGGGGCTAATGCCCTGTGATCGTTCTCCATCATAAGCATTGGAGCTAGGCTGAGTTCTGCGCCGTGTAATAGCCATCTGGACATGTGGGTGGGCCCGTAGAGAGCCTCACCGCCGTCTGATTGAGGAGTAACGGTGAAGATCTTTCTGCGGACCAGCAACCTCATGATACGCGCGAGGCAGGTGAGATCTGGGGAAGGAGAGTCGATGATCCCGATGGCGATTTGGGACAAGGTGATTGGGGAGCCGTGAGAGTGTATGATATCTGCTATGCGGAGCTCTACAGCAGATTTAAGTGCCATAGAGTCTGCAAAGTGGAACATGTATTTCCATATATCTGCTTGGGCTTGTAGCATTCCCTCTCCATCAAAAGCTTCCTTCTCTTCCATTCTCTCTCTCTATCACTCTCTCTCTCTGTGTATGTATATGTAAAGAAGAAGTGATGGTGTGAGGACAAGAGGTGTGTGGTGTGTTGCTTTTATATAGGAAGTGACGAACATATTTTGTTGGTAGATTATTGCATTTGCAAACAAGAGGAAATTAATTGGTTGATCACAAATTAAAAATTGATCAAAAATAAATATTGGGAGATCTAGCCATATATTATTGTGACAACGTGTAACATATGCATTAGTCAATATTTTCTAAACCGCTCAACAGCTTGGATGACATCTTCCTCCAAGATTTTCAAATCTTAATTTTGTCTTTTCTTCCTCTTTTGTATTTATTATTATTATTATTATTATTATTATTGAAGCAAATCACAATAAATTAAGCATCACAAATTTAATGGTTTTATGTTGATTCGTTTTACATTGTGTTTGATTTAGATTTGAATATATATATATATTATATATAAGAATATCTATATATTATGTCATGTATACTAACAATTGACTTTCTCTAATCAAAATGTATTTGTCATGTAAATATCAATCCTAATAAATTTTGAGTCAAATTATAACTCAAAATTCACTTTTATTATTTTAGCTACTCACTTTTTTAGTGGTCACTGTATCAAATTCTCTATTCTAACTTAATCTTATTAAAATATTAATTTCTTATTGTATTTGTTATTCTTTTTCTTTATTAAATTGATGAGGTGTCACCCAAGCAATTCTAAAAAAATGCAAAAAAAAAAAAAATATTAATAATAATAATAATAATAATAATAATAATAATAATAATAATAAAATGTTGTTGACCGGTTGACCGACCGGTCGACCGGTTAAACAAATTTTGGGCATTTTTCTCCTTCTGCTACATAAAAGGGTGATTTATGATCTGGAGTTGGGCCGAGGTAGCGACCGAGCAGGTTGAGAGCCCAGCAGTGCATTGGGCCGAGATGATCAACTGTTCGCCCAGAGAAGGACTGCCAGAACTTGGGCCGGGCAGAACTTGGGCCGAGTGCGTCCAGCCCCAGACCGTAAAGAAGCAGCTCGGTAAGGCAGTGCTCGGTCAGACTAGGATGCTCGGTCCGAGGTTAGCCGAAGCCAGACAAGCCGAGTGACTGGCGCCCGGAAAGGCGCGGTCGGCCGAGGTTACCGATTGACCGGCATGAAAGCTGGCCACGGGGTGCTTCGGGCTAGGCTTTGCCGAGATGCCGCCTAGCCCGGTCCCCCCTTGGACTTTGCCAGGGAAGTGCTTAGGTATGAAGCACGGCACGGCGCAGCAACGCATAGGGCAACTCGGCTGCCGAGCTCCAGCTGTGATGACAGGCAGTTGAGATTAAGTGATGATTGGCATGGTTTATGCTGACAGATGAGATAGCGGAGCCACGTGTCAGGAGCTGACTGGGAGTGGATGTGGGGCGCAGAGGGTATATACGCATGTCTGCGCCCCCCATACGGGACACACGAACATCTCTGTAAGGAATTCTTACACTAAAACACTCTCTCCCTTCTCTCTATCCATCCTAAGGTGTGTGCTAACTTGACCGTCGGAAGGTTTTTCCGGCCACACACCGCCGGGTAGCTCACCGTTACTTGCTCGCAGGTGATTCGACATCGACGGAGCTCGGAAGAAAGGAGTACGGGCTTGCCGGAATATTTGCTCCACGTACAATCGGCGCCGTCTGTGGGAAACTTGACAGACAAAACCTTGTCTTCCAGGTTCATCTGATCGCCGTCCATGGCGAACAACGACGAGTTTCCGTTGTCCGCCATCGACGGAGCCACCCCAGATTGTACCAGAAGGAGAGAGGGACCTCCTGCTGTCCATCCAATGGCCGACTTGGGAACGACCACTGGCGGACAGTCAGGAGACGCGCGGGACAAGCGCGGACGAAGCCATGGACATTCACGGAGTCCAAACGGTCACCGGCGGGGGAGAGACTCGCACGCCAGGTGACTGGAAAGCAAGTTGAGGGATCAAGATGCTGTCATCCGGCGAATGGCGGCGAAGATGGAAGATCTCAAGCGGCATGTCAAAGGGAAGGGTGTAGTTGGAGTGGGAGACCACAGTGAGCGCACCCCATCCCGCCGTTCAGGCGGTCAGAGTCAGCGACGTACTCAGTCAATATCCATTACCAAAAGTTACCAGGTTGGTGATTCCGACGTGGGTGCAGGGAAGTCTAGCGCGCAAGACAGCACCTACAAACCCTCACGTCCGGAGACGACGTCGAGGTACTCTTACTCTGCTCAGTCAGAGGATTTACGGGCGGTCTTAAAGGAGCGGGCCCGCCGGCGCGAAGCACAGAGAATACCGGCGCTCCAGCGGTTATCTTATGGGGTACACGCCAGTGAGGAGGTCGGGATGCCTCCACCCCGCCAAGCAGTGCCGCTCTTTGAGGGTACGGACTTGGCCAGGCTGAGCGCCACCCCATTTTCCCTGGATATAGAAACAACACCGCTTCCGGCAGGCTTCCACCAGCCTAAGTTCACACTTTACGACGGGAAAACCGATCCTTACATGCATGTGAGTCACTTCCGACAGGTTATGGCCGGACATAGGCGGAATGACGGACTTATGTACCTAATCTTCCCGTCAAGTTTGGGCGAGCTGGGCTTAAAGTGGTTCGAGCGGTAGCCGGAAGGGAGCATACAAAGGTGGCATCAGTTGGCCGAGGCGTTTGTTACACGCTTCAAAACCAACACAAAAACACCAAAGGAAGTTGATCATCTGCTAAATGTCAAGATGGAACCGAGCGACACACTGAAGGTATACAACTCAAGGTACTGGGAAACCTTCAACGAGATCTTGGACTGCCCGGTCAACCTTGCAATCACGCAATACAAGCGTGGTCTCCCGGTCGGACATAGACTGCGGGACTCGCTTACCATGCACCAGCCGACCTCCATGGGCCAGCTCATGCAGCGTATCAACGAGCACATCCGAGTAAAAGATGATGCATCAGCTTCTACCGTGAAAGCCACCCCGGTAGCAACAGACAAGAAGACAGCAGGCAAAGTGCATGCAGTTGGGCAAGAGTCTAGCCGCTCAAGTGACCGAGCAGAGGAATCGGACCGTGGTTCAAATCGAAAAAATCGGGGCAGAGAACGTCGGAATGACCGGGATGACTACCCCCGAGATGACGTAGCAGACGCAAACAGAAGAATGAAGGCAAGGACCGGCATCACCACAGTCTTCAAGATTCCAATTTATCGCATACTTAGTGAAATCCGAGATGAGGAGTATGTCCGGTTTCCTGCTAAGTTGGGCGATGGACAGAAGGGCTATAATCCGCGGTATCGCTGCACATTCCATCGGGAGAGGGGCCACCGAACAGAGGATTGTTTTCCATTGCGCCAGCACTTGGAAGAGCTGGTTGCAGCCGGGCATCTAGACCTTTACATTAATGGCGGAGTAAATCCGAATCAGGCTCCGGTCGATCCCAGGGGACAGGATGACCGAGACGCACCACCACAAGGAGTTGTTAATGTCATCCACGGCATCGTGGAACCGGAGCGATTTTGCAAACTTCGGGGCATGATAAAAAAGGCTGAGCATATGAGGAAAGTTTTGTCGGTGCAGCCTGCGATCAAAAGGGGGAAGACTGAAGAAAAAGACGTGATTAGTTTCACCTCAAGGGATCTTGAGCGCATCCAGACGCCGCACAACGATGCCCTCGTGGTAACACTACGCGTCAAGGACTTTGATGTTAAGCAGATCTTGATCGATCAGGGAAGCTCGGTCGAGATCATGTACTATGATGCGTTCAAGCAGCTTAAACTCCGGGAGACAGACTTGGCTCCGGCAACTTCGCCACTGGGTTCAAGCAGCTTAAACTCCGTGAGACAAACTTGGCTCCAGCTACTTCGCCACTGGTTGGATTCAACTCTCAACCGGCGTGGCCTTTGGGAAAGATTATCCTGCCGGTCAAAGCGGGATCCGTGGTCAAGCAAGTTGAGTTTTGGGTGCTGCAAGTGCCTTCGACGTACAACCTTATCCTTGGAAGGGGATGGCTACACGCCATGCAAGCCGTGGCATCAACTTTTCACCAAGTAATGAGATTCCCCTCGGCTATGGGGGCAATCGAGGAGATTTGGGGCGATCAGGTCATGTCCAAACAGTGCTTCGTGGCGGTCAACGGAAGCCGGGCTGCCAAAGGATTCGTTCAAATGATCGAGGGACCGGAGGACCAGGGTGTCTTGGATGATGTGGGCACCAAGGCCGAGGATAAGGCTGTTGAAGAATTGGTTGAAGTGCGGATTGATACCGAGCAGCCGGACAAGTTCTTCCTGCTCGGTTCAAGTCTCACGGCCATAGAGAGGACCGAGATGATTGAGTTTTTGATGGGGCATATCGAAGTCTTTGCATGGTCGCCTTACAACATGCCTGGCCTCGACCCAAGTTTTATCTGCCATCACCTCAATGTTTTCCCTGGAGCAAAGCCAATCATCCAGCGAACAAGGAGATCGGCGTTGCATCACGCCGAGGTAGTTGCTGAGGAGCTGCTTGAAGCACGAGCAATCCAGGAAGTGCACTACCCTC
Organism: Camellia sinensis; assembly: GCF_004153795.1. Classification (NCBI taxonomy): domain Eukaryota; kingdom Viridiplantae; phylum Streptophyta; class Magnoliopsida; order Ericales; family Theaceae; genus Camellia; species Camellia sinensis. The sequence continues at coordinate 635,231 of NW_021025588.1, read as the reverse complement.
GGTGGATTTCTAACACAGTTGTGGTGCCGAAGAAGAATGAAAAGTGGCGAGTTTGTGTCGACTATAAGACGGTCAACCGAGCTTGCCCAAAAGATAGTTTCCCTTTGCCGCGCATTGACCAGCTAGTGGACTTGACGGCTGGACACAATAGGCTCAGTTTCTTGGATGCGTACCGCGGCTATCACCAGATCGCCATGCATGGGCCTGACCGAGAGATCACCTCTTTCACGACTCCAAGGGGACTCTTCTGCTACCGAGTCATGCCATTTGGTATGAAAAACGCCGGGGCAACCTTCTAGAGGATAGTGACCAAAATGTTTGCTCCTTTGCTTGGTCGGACAATGGAAGCTTATATTGATGATATGGTGGTAAAAAGCCGACATGAGGCAAACCATTTGTCCGACTTAGCCGAGATGTTTGCCATTCTAAAGAAGCACAAGCTGCGCTTGAACGCCTCAAAGTGTGCCTTTGGCGTGGGATCCGGAAAATTTTTGGGATTCTTAGTCACGAACCGAGGCATCGAAGCAGACCCTACTCAAATCAGAGCCGTGCAAGAGTTCCCAGCTCGGCTAAGGACGTACAGCATCTGGCCGGGATGGCCGCCGCGCTTAATTGGTTTATAAGCCGGTCATCAGATCGCTGCCGCTCTTTCTTTCAAGCATTGAAGTCAAAGTTCTCATGGGACGACGAATGTGACCGAGCTTTGGCCGAGCTCAAGGAATATCTGTCTTCTCCGCTACTGTTGGTTATACCAGAGTCGGGTGAGGAACTCTACCTATACCTTGCCGTCTTCCAGCACGCAGTTAGTGCGGTGCTGGTCCGGGCTGAAGGAATTAAGCACCTCCCAATTTTTTATGTCAGCAAAACTTTGTTACCAGCAGAGTCGAGATACTTGCCGTTGGAAAAGCTTGCTTTAGCCTTGATGATGGCTTCAAGAAAATTGGCGCACTATTTCCACGCCCATACCATTGTCGTACTGACTGAGTTTCCCCTCAAGGCCTTGTTTGAACGGGCGGACTTTTCAGGCCGAATTCTTAAGTGGGCGGTCGAGTTGGGACAGTTTGATGTCAAGTTCCAGCCGCGCACTGCTATAAAAGCCCAGACCTTGGCAGATTTTGTCGCCGAGTTCTCACCTGGCATTCATCCGGTATGCCCGGTCGACATTACCGAGGCAGATGATGAAATGCACGCAATGCCAACCGAGGTACAACCAGTTGAAGGAGGTAGCGCCGCAGAGTTAGCGCGCACCATCGAAGTTCCTTCAGTTTGCACGGTCATACCACCCGGTGATGCGATGACGGAGTTGTATATCACCAACCCATCCACTCTGTTCGGTCCCGCATCACCAAGGAGGGAAGAACTTGAACCACACCATTCAGAACCTGATGATTCGCCTACGGACTTGGGCATTCCGAACCAACTTGCTGAGTCCGGTGCCGAATCATCAAGGGGGGAAGGAATGGTTCCACTCAGCTCAGAACCCGCGGCCGGCTTCACATCGCAACCTGATGATTCGCCCACGGACTTGAGCATTACAGAACAACTTGCTGAGTCTGGTGTCGAATCACCAAGGGGCACTGAATTTGAACCGGTCAACATCGAACTTGACACCGCACAGCCGAGCAATTGTGATCCCATTGCCCTTCGCAACTCTCAGGACCCATCCGACTGCTGGAAGCTTTTTGTGGGGGACATGTGGAAGCTTTTTGTGGATGGAGCGTCCAACCGCCATGGTGCCGGCCTAGGTATCGTTCTTATCTCCCCGGATGGCCTAACCATTGAACATTCTATCACGCTCTGCTTCCCGGCATCTAACAACGAGGCTGAGTACGAGGCACTTCTCGCCGGGCTCAAGAGCGCAATTCAAATGAAGGCTGCCGAGCTTCTGGTATACAGTGATTCCCAGCTTGTGGTTAACCAAGTTTCTGGGATTTATGAAGCAAAGAACG
>NW_021025588.1:566699-624870 GCF_004153795.1 Camellia sinensis | reverse complement strand
AGGTTGTGACTCTGTATCTGGCAAAGCAGTCCATGTTTGGCACTACTTTTTCAAAAATCTGTTTCTCAAAATGATTTGCCAGATTTGGATTCTTTGGTTCAGATTAAGAACCGTGACACAAGTCGAGTCCGAACTGTAGTAACCCCAAATGAACAGAACGGGACTCACCCTCCCGGGGCGTTCGGGGGACGTCTACAAAAATATACATACATTTTCTGGTTTTTGTTATAAAAAATAATCATAAAATATTTATAGATTTTAAAAACCAAAATAATAATAATAATAATAATAAGTGGGTTAAGTGATCATGAATTGGGTATGAATGAAAATAATTCTCCAAGAATTTAATTTTAGACATAAAAATTGATATTAATCTAACATCTAAACAAATTTTAATATTTAATACCAATACTATCCCTCAAATTAGTCCATAATATTCAAAACTTGAGAAATTATAATATAATTTAAACATAAAATTTAAATTTATTATTACCAATTATTTCTATTAATTGATTGATCAAAATGTTAAATTAGTTACAAAATATGGTTGAAACAATGCCCATATTTTAGGTTGACCATGGATAGTTATTTCACACATAAATACACTTGACTATTCATGTAATAATTTTAAATATAAATATAAAATTTATCAAAGTTTTAATTTTTTTTAATAACTATGCATACATATTTATTATTTTATTATAAAAAATACTAACATATATTTATTTACCAATTTAATAAATAAATGAGTTAAGTGGTTCATGCCTTCTAATCCGCGGTGGAGGCAACAGCAACAAATGGAACCCTCGAACAGCTCTTAGGTGAGACTTGTGACCCAACTGGCCACAATTAGAACAAGTGAAACCTCCTCGATTACCTCTTCCTGAACCCGAACATGGCACAGGAAAGGCAGATCTAGATTGTGCTACCTGAGATTGCCGTGGGTTAGAACCCATCTGCCTCTTACTGTCTCGATTCTCCCTCGGTACCCTCTAACTCCTCTGCCTAGAGCCCCTCATCCTCTCCTCCTTAGTCTGAATCACAGTCTCTAAGTGAGCCGCCGCCTCCACAAGACGACCGTAATCCCTAATCATGGACACAGCCACCTTGAAAAGGAGTCTGGTCCTCAACCTATTCTCAAACTCCAAGCAACAGTGTTCCTTCGTCGCTACCAACTCTGGTGTAAACCTCGACAAGCTGTAAAGGTAGCCTCAAACCCAGCCACCGGTGTGTTAAGCTACTAAAGCTTCAAGAACTACTCCCTTAACTTCTCTTTAATAGTGGGAGGCAAAACCTTGTCTTGGAAAGCGTTGACAAAAGCCCCCCAAGTCACTCCGATGCGCCTCCATACAAACTTCCACCACTGACCTGCATCTCCCTTCAGCTGAAAGGATGCCAAGGTTACTCTCAACCCATCATCCTCGATGCCAAGCATCTCGAACATCTTCACCATCTGCTTGAGCTATTCATCTGCTTTCAAAGGCTCTTTAAGATCTCTCAAAAATACATCCGGATTCGACTGGAAGAACTCTTTCTTCATGAAAGACGACCCTGTCTCAGCAATATGGGCCTGGACTTGATTCTCAATCTTGAGAATGTCCATGGATTCCCACAATGCTCCGGCCATTTCTCAGGCCAAAGTGCCCATAGGTTGTTGACCAACCGGTTTGGCCACATTGGTCTGACAAACCCCTTCTTCTTGCGCCGAAATTTCATTCGATATCAGCACCTCCTGCAGTCTAGGCGTGCCACGCCTACTACCACTACATCCACGTCCTGACATTTGAATAAAGGTAATACCAGAGATTAGCACATTTACAAATATGTCGAAAATAACTGACTCATGTCCTAATGCAATGGACAACAATTAATTCACTCCACATAAGTACTTAATCACATAAACACATACGAATTTCCTTCCTAGATAATAATCGTCTCGCGACATTGCCAGAGTTCCAATTAGAAATAACAGTGATCAAGTGCTCTTTTAACGAGACTTCTAGAACTTGTAGACCCAATTAATATCTTAGAAATTAAATCTCATATACATATAATCGCATAAGCATGTTATCACATAGCATATCATACATATATATATCTCTATCAAGCGAGATAAACCCATTGTGGTAAGAACCACTTCTCACATGCCCGAAAATATTCAAACCTGGTATGCTCTGATACCATGTTATAACGCTCTGAAATTAAGTGACAATAACCCATATAATATGTTAGTTAAATAACAATACATGATGAAATAATTATCTTCCATTAATCCCAATTACTTGTACAAAAGGGTAACATATGCAGGTATACAGTCACAAGTCTAACCCTAAATCTATAGTATATGTTACATGATAAGGAAATAGAATGAAAGTTGAACAAACAAGGAATGCCCTAAAGGCTTACATCTTTCCAAGACAATGTTTGGTTACAACAAAATAGATTTAAATTCAATACAATTAAAGCCCTATGCTTGTACAAAATAAATACAACAAAACAACCAAAATGAAACACTTGCTTCCAAGTCCTCCTAAGCTATTGCCTTGGCGGAGACATATCATCAGCACCTGAAAATGATTTTCCAACATAGGGTGAGCTAAAACCCAATATAAATAATCCAATACAATATATGAATCTTAACAAAGATATAAGGTGATATGCATATGCAATGCTTCTGCCGAAACATTTTATATCACTTTCCCAAATACCATGCCATGCTAGGATTATCACAATTATGAAATTATTTCCTTTACAATAAAAAGCAGGGCAGTGAATCACAATCTCCGGGAATGTCAAAACAAATACAACATTTCACAAAAAATTCATCCATATGAAACCGTAGACTAGTATCCATATAAACGTAGGCTATACAAGTACTACTATTGTCATTTCACAAAAATTTCGTCTGCGAGATCAGCACCAATGTATACGCGCGATTTTTAGACTTTCACCATGGACACTCAGGCCAACTTATTTCAACGAAGCAACACATACTTCCCAGATTCACCTCTTATCTCACGATAAACATTTCCAATGTATAAATATGAAATAATGCTCAATGCAAATGGATGAGACGATAGTTTCAATTCTCGTAATTCTTATACAATTTTTACAACAATCATAGATATCTTCTACCGATAGCCTAAAACAGATATCTCTATACACATAAACAATTTTCAATAAAGATAAACTTTCCAAATTTCAAGATGTGAGTGATAATACATACCCAACTCTACCATGCTCATCAATATCAACTCAAATCTACATTTCCAATATTAATTTTATTTATCCTTTCAAAATCAACATTTGATATATTTACGGTAGAACCCCCATTTCATTATAAACCAATTTCAAAGGTAAAAATCCACTAATTCATCATAACTCAACAATAAATACATTCTCTTAATCATTTCCAACATTTGAAACCCCTCTTTTGAAATCAAGCCAAACCCTAAGTTTGTCCCAAAACTCCTCCAAATCACAATGTTGTCTTGTAAAGACAAATATCTAAGTTAAAAATCATAAAAAGTGTGAAGAATCCCTACCTCAAGCTTAGAAGATGAGAGAAAGAGTGAAGGAATTTCAACAATACCCAAACCCAACTTTGTTCGGATAAAAAAGAAGCCCACGGTGTGCTCTACCTTTTTGACAAAGGGACACGGATGAAGAACTTGACGAATTTAGGTATATTTGTAGAGAGAAGTAGAGTTTTAGAGAGAGTGGGTGTAGATTTAGGGTTTTTAGAATGTTTACAGAGATATATGAAAAAGTGATTTAAAAGTGACTTTTTACGAGCTGATATACGTACAGACCGCTCGAGCGTAACAAGTGTCTCTCATGTGACCAGACACAATAAGTGCAACCGCTCGTGCACAAGATGTGACCGCTCGAGCAAAGAATACAAACTCCCAGAAGTTTTATAGAGAGACAATCATTGCTCAAGCTCAAGAAGGACCGCTTAAGCCAACACCGCTTGAGCGTAAGAATGACTGCTCGAGCAAAGAATACCAACTCCCAATAGTTTTGTAAGCCTACAAAGGTACTGAAAGTTCTCAAAGACCGCTCGAGCACAAGAAGTGTTGCTCGAGCAACTAGACATACTAAGTTACACCGCTCGAGCATAAGAAGTTTCGCTCGAGCGAAGAATACCACCTCCCAGTAGTTTTGCAGACCTACAAAAGTACTAAGAGTTCACAAAGACCGCTCGAGCGACATCATGAGTGCAAGAAGCAAAATTCTGGACAACAACAGTTTGAAAAACAAGCTACCAACCTGTTCCTAACGCAACCAACATATCTCAATAGCCAAACTCAAAGAGAACTAAGGGAAAACAACACATGAACAACTATATAAGACAATGAAATCCAGATCCAAAACATCAAATAGGTCGGGTCTATACCAGAATCGCTATATTAGGTATAGACTAAGATAATTATCTATTGATTATGTTGAGTCAATTAGATTATGTCACTGTTAGTGTCTAGCACAACTATAAATCCTTAAGCTAACTCTTACATATTTTATTATGAAAAAATACTAACATATATTTATTCACCAATTTAATAAATAAATGAGTTAAGAGGTTCATACTTAGGCATAGTGTCATGCCTCGAAAATTTTCACAACAAATATACGCCTACTCTTCTCATTAGATATAAATATGAGTAAGTATTCAATGCTAACATCATCTACAAATCTCCAACATTTGTATTCATCAATCATTAAGAGATTTACAAAAGTATTCCACATGCAAATATACATTCAACATTCTTAGTATGTGAATCTATAGCATGTGGCATAGTAGCTCAATTACAATTAAATGCTCAACGCTACAATTTCCAAGGTTTAAGCCCGATTACACAAAAATGATTTCAACCCATACACATAAAGCCCTTGGCTTGCCAAAAAGAATTATAATTAAAGAGAAGAGCCTCGTGCTCTCAAAACATATCACATGCTTCTAACTCAACTGAATCACCACATCTTTTCTTGCACAAAATCCCATAGGGGTGAACACAAGCCCAGTAGAAAAATCTTAACAAAGTATATATATAACTCTAAGAAATCCTTACCTCAAGCCTTGGAGAAGGAGATAGAAGAAAATCCCCAAATTTGATGGTGTTGAAACCCAATCTCCACCGCACAAAACGAATCCCTCGAAGAGTTCTCCATCTTTGATGAACGGACTAGGGTTAAAACTTCAATGGATTTGGAGAATCAAGGGTTTAATGAAGTTTGGTGAGGAAAAAGTAGAGAGAATGGGGTGAAAATGCATTTTTAGAGAGAGAGAGAGAGAGATGAGAAAAAAGTGAGATACACTCAGCCCAAGGAGAAGGAAAGGAGAAATATTTTGGACTCAACAGGCTCTGCACGTGCACGCCTTTTTCTGTACGTGCGGCCCGTGCCCTTCCGCAAGTGCGGCCCCTTTCCCCGCACGTGTGGCCCGTTCCCCGCACTTCCCTCGTACGTGCAATTAAGGTAGCCTTGCACCTTCGGCAGCCTCACCTCACTGCACGTGCGGCCCAAGCCCCCGCACATACAGTCCTACCCTCTGCCTAGAAAATGCACTGGCTAAAATTGAGACGCCCCTGATCCAATTTCACGCCCTTTCAAAACAAGCAAAACCCAACTCCGGAATGCGATAAGGACAGGAATTTGAAAAAAGTTTCAAGAATGATGAACCCAAATGGTTGACAAGACCTCATGTTTATACCCAACACTCCCAATGCTATTAAGATAAACACAATTAAAGGAAAACATGACGGGTTAGCTACCCAGGCATCACAACCTCCCCTCCTTAGGAAATTTCGTTCCCTAAATTAAATCAAACCACCGACCCACAAACTCCAAAAGGGTAAGGACAACTTCACAATTAAAGGACTTTGAGTGATCATAGCCACGCTAAATACAATTCCAAATCAACAATAATTGTAATTCCCATAATAGTACAAAGATTTTTATTCTCAACAAAAATTCACTATTATCATCATAGTCTTCCCATAGGCCAAAGCTACCATATCAGCAACAACCAATCATGATAAGCATAAGCATGAAATTTCCAACAACTGTGACGATTCATAATAATCTCATGCTTGAAACAACAACACATATAATAACATGTAGTTAACAATTTAACATATTTCCCTTAAACACTAGAGATATTACAATTTAAAACAACTAAACATTCTCAAACAAATCTGGAGACTTGGAGTGGACCTCCGCCTCCCGCTCCCAAGTCACTTCCTCAACCCCATGGTGTCTCCACAACACATTCACTAACGGTGTAGTCTTGCCCCTCAACACTTGTTACCGGGTGTCTAAAATTTGAACTAGCCATTCTTCCCACGAGGCATCCTCATCTACCTCTTGATCAACCCAATCAAGTATATGTGAAGGGTCGGGTTCATATTTCCTAGGGATAGATTCATGGAACACATTGTGAACCCCTAAAAGTTGTGGTAGTAAGGCTAAGTTGTATGCCACCTCCCTAATTCGCTCCAGTATCTTAAACGGCCCAATAAACCTTGGAGACAATTTCTTACTCTTCCCAAATCTCATCATACCCCGCCTCAGAGAGATTTTAAAAAACACATTATCACCAACCTCGAAAGACAGAGGTCGTCTTCTCTTATTAGCATAACTCTTCTGTCGGCTTTGAGCCGTAGCTAACCTCTTTCGAATGAGAGGAACTTTCTCTGTCATCTCTCTAACAATCTCTGGGCCTAACATCGGTGCATCATCCACCTCGACCCAACAAACCTGTGATCTACAAGGGCGACCATATAAGGCCTCAAACGGTGTTATCCCAATACTAGCCTGATAACTATTGTTATAGGTGAACTCGATCAATGGTAGGTGTCTCTCCCATGACCCCTCAAAATCAAGAATACAAGCTCTAAGCATGTCTTCCAAAATCTGTATGGTACGCTCTGACTGCCCATCGGTCTGAGGATGGTAAACGGTGCTAAAGGTCAACTTAATTCCCAACGCCTCCTGAAGGCATTACCACAATTGGACAGTGGATCTCTATCAGAGATGATCATAGGGATTCCATGAAATTGAACTATCTCCCTAATGTACAACTCTGCCAAATGTTCAACTAAGTCGCTTGTGCGCATTGCAATGAAGTGTGTAGACTTAGTCAACCTATCAACAATCACCCAAACGGCATCATTGTCCCGTTGTGTTCTAGGAAGCTCAACTACAAAATCCTTGGTGACATACTCACATTTTCACTCGGCTACTGGTAAGGGTTGTAGCAAACCCATTGGCTTTTGGTGTTCGGTCTTCACTTGTTAGCATGTAAAGTATTTCGAAACAAATAAAGTGACATCCCGCTTCATACGCCTCCACCAAAACTGGCGACTAAGATCATGATACATTTTTGTCCCTCTCGGATGTACTACAAGGCATGAATGATGAAATTCTCGGAGAACTTCCTCTCTACAAGATTCTGGCACAAACACATAGTCTAGATATCTCACAATCAAATCTGAGTGTATGTTCAAACCCTTCTCTTCCTTCCCGATGGAGATCCGGTCACGGATTGTCTCCACCTCATGGTCACCCCGCTGTGCCTCTATGACTTTACTAAACAAGGTAGGTTGACCAATCGAGATAAACAAGGTAGCACCCTCACTAGACTCCTCCAAATGCAAGTTAAACTCACCAATATCGCCTAGCATATCCCATTCCCGAATGGCCACAATTGCCAAACTACTCATGGATTTTCGACTCAAAGCATCGGCCACTACATTGGCCTTCCTCGGATGATAGTGTAACTCGAAGTCATAATCTTCCATAAATTCCATCCATCTCCATTGGCGTAAATTGAAGTCTTTTTGGGAAAACAAATATTTTAGACTCTTATGATTGGAGAGAACATCAAACTTCTCACCAAACAAATAACGCCTCCAAATCTTAAAGGTAAAAATTACCACTGCTAACTCTAAATCATGGGTGGGTTAGTTCTTCTCATGAGTTTTCAATTGTTATGAGCCATAGGCCACAACCTTTCCCTCTTGCATCAATACACAACCAAGCCCATCCAGGGAGCATCATTGTACACGGTATAAGCCAAACCCCTTTCCAAAATTATCAAAACCAGTGCGATAGTCAATCTAGTCTTAAGCTCTTGGAATGACTTCTCACAAATCTCATCCCACACAAATTTAACACCTTTCCTTGACAACTTGGTCAAAGGTGTGGCTAATCTAGAGAAGTCTCTTACGAAACGCTGATAATACCCGACTAACCCCAAGAAACTCTGGATTTCAAAAATATTTTTAGGTTACTCCCAATCTTGGACGGCATCTATCTTAGAAGAGTTTACAGTTACTCCTTCTCTCGACACAACATGTCCCAAGGACTTCACTTCGATCAACCAAACTCGCATTTCCCAAAATTAGCAAACAATTGATGCACCCTAAACAAGTTAAACACTATCCATAAGTGTTTCCTGTGTTCCTCCTCGGAGGTTGAATAAATCAAGATGTCGTCCACAAAGACAACCACGAAGTGGTCTAAGAATTCACGAAAGACTCAGTTCATCAAGTCCATAAAGAAAGCAGGAGCGTTGGTTAGACCGAAAGGCATCACAAGGAATTCATAGTGGCCATAATGCGTATGAAAAGCCATTTTTTGGATATCCCTCTCTCGGACTCTCAACTGATGGTACCCCAAACTTAAGTCTATATTCGAAAAGCAACGAGACCTCTTAAGTTGGTCAAACAAATCATCTATTCTGGGTAGAGAATATTTGTGCTTAACAGTGACTCGATTCAACTTGTGGTAATCAACGACCCAGCATTCTTCTTAGCAGAGAGTCGGTGCTCCCCAAGTTGATGTCCTAGGGTGGATGAAGCCCTTGTCTAAGGGATCTTGGAGTTGAATCTTTAACTCATGCAATTTCGCAGACGCAAATCTATACAGTGCCATGAAAATTGGTGTCGTGCCAGGCACTAAGTCAATGGAGAACTCGATCTCCCGGTGGGGTGGCAAACTGGTGAGATCCACAGAAAAAACATCCGAGTATTCACAAATTACCCTCGGCAATTCTACTCGGACCCCATCACTCTCACTATCCAAGAGAGTTGCAAGAAGACAACTCAGCCCGCTCCTACCACGAGGGTCATAGACTGGCGATAACACCTTATCGATCAGGTCCCCTAGAAAATAAAGACAGTCACCACTCGAGGTGCACACCGTAACCCTTGGACGGTAACATCAATAACACCACTATAAGAGGATAACCAATCCATGCCCAATATGACATCAAAACTCGACATATCTAGCAGCACAAAAGCAAAAAGAAATCGACACCCGGCAAGCTCTATTTCACAACCACGGCACCCTCGGTCCAAGTCAACCTTACGACAACTGGTGACTCTATTCTAAGTGGAGATGCTAATTGAGCCACCTCTAATCCCAATGCAAAAGCAAAAACAGAATATATAGATGTATCTGTATTTATCAATACATTAGCCAAAGAATTGCACACAATAAAAATACCTCTCACAACTGAAGACCTTGGCAACTACTCAGGCACTATAACAGCATATGCTCGCCCCTACGGCCTCTGATCAACCTGCTTATCTCTCCGAGCATAGGCCTGCTAAACTGATTGAGCCGAAGCATCTCCTTATTTAGCTCGTGGTGTCTGAAATGAATAAGCCTATTGGTGGCTTTGAGTCTGCCTCGACCCTAATGCGCTAGATGCACCTCTCAACTATGGGCAAGCTCTTTCCAAGTGCCCCAACTAACCACATTGAAAGCAAGTAGGTCCTTGTCCCCTACTTTGGGACTGACTCTGAGATCGATTAGGTAGTCGTGGTGGTAACATCTGCTGACCCTTGTAGACACCCCATTTTTGACTGCCCTTAAGACTTGGGCACCTCAGGTTGATCACTTGATGATGAAAGTTACATTGTACAATCACTCAATTTCTTCAGCAAGAAGCTCTAATCCAAAACCTTACACCCCATTTTTGACCGAAACTATTTAGACCAAAACTATTTTAGACCTTAAAACCCTATTTTTTGAAATATTTTGCAAATGTTTCTACGATGTTCTGAGGCTCACATTTCGTTTAAAATATTGTACTTTTTGGTAAACTAAGTAAGGACAAAGTAGAAATAAATGGAAGGGAGATGAATTCTTTGAAAATTATTTAAAAATTCTTATTTATAGGCTTGGAGTTGAAGGAAATAGGAGGGGATGAAACAAAACTAGTTGGGAAAAAGGTCAGGCATCAAACCGTTAAGAAAGAAATGAGTAGCATTCACTAAAATAGGCATATCTCTTTCTACAATTTGAATTTAGATGTGAGGCCACCACCATTGGAAATTAGACTTTTGGGGCTTCAATTTAGACTCAAGAATCATTTGAAACGGAGTCTGGATAAGGGAGGTATGCCCATTTGAAATCGGGTTTGAGAGCAATTTTTTGTGGCTGGCCGTACAAGTCCTTGGCCGGCCAACCAGGTGTCCCCATAGGCCAATTTTAGTGGACAGCAGTCCCCCACATGGCCGACCGGCCTGGTGTTCCAGTAAAATAGATATTTGTTGCTAACTGTTCCCCCATGTGTATGCACTACACCAGCTGGCTCAATATAGATATTTTCGACTGAGGCACCTGTTTTGCTATATATAGATGACCACCCCCCTTGAAATTAAGTTAGAAAAAATTTCTGAAGGACCAAAACTTATAAAACACTCTCCCTGTCTATCTTGCAACATACACACTCTATGATAACCTTGTCCCGTGTTATATTAATTAATCTTAATTATAATTGTGGTTATGTGCTTGATATGATTTTGAGTGCCATTTATATGATTATATGTGTTTTTGAATTTCTATCTGTTCACCGTAGGAAAATCTATTTGATTTTCTACTATAAAATTTAATTAAAGGCTGTAGAGGTGATAGAAATTGAAATTGGCTGCATTTTTTGTGCTTAGCTTGATTTTTAAAGTCTACGGTGAAATTTAATTAAAAATCGATTCGGATCAAAATAATTAGATTAAATCAATTAAATTATGTAGAATTGGTTAACCTTAATTAAAATGGATTAGTTTAAGTTAATCACTTAGTATATATATGGGTTAAACACACTTAGGCTTCTCATTTTTGATGTCAAGAATCTGAAAAATACACTCTAGAGGGAGAGAGAGAGAGAGAGAGAGAGAGAGAGAGAGAGAGAGCCGAATTAGAGAAAGGGAGCTCAACCTTGGGGATTTGTAAGTGAATTCAAGAAACTAGGAGGATTAGCTCAAGAATTGGCTATAATTGGAAGAGTTGAAGCTCTTAGGGTCAAGCGTAAGGACGAATCCATTGACAGAACACTGTGAGTAATTTCTTAGTAAGGATATTTTGAAATATGCTACTTTCCAAATGCTTACTTCTGTATGAGTTTCACGGATTGGTTAATTTGAATTGTGAATGAATATTCGTGATGCCAATGATTGGATAAGGACGTTGGATTACAATTATGATTATGATATGATTATGATCTCAAGGATGAAATGTGCATAAACATGAATGAATTGGGCCCGAGGCCATTTGACATGAATGATTGGGCCAAAGGTTGTCCAATATGAATGAATTGGGCCCGAGGCCGTTTGGCATGAAAGATTAGGCCAAAGGTCGTTTGACATGAATGATTGGGCCAAAGGCCATTTGACATGAATGAATTGGGCCCGAGGCCGTTTGACATGAATGATTAGGTGAAAGGCCATTTGACATGAACGATTGGGCCAGAGGCCGTTTGACATGAATGAATTAGGCCCGAGGTCAATTGACATGAATGAATTAGGTCCGAGACCGTTTGATAAGAATGAATTGGGCCCGAGGCCATTTGATATGATGGGCCAGAGGCCATTTGATATGTTTGGGCCTGAGGCCGTTTGATGTATTAGATAGAAACATGAATGAGCCTAAGGTCGTTTGATATGTCTGTTACGAATTTCATTCATGTAACTCATTTATTTTGATATTATTCACTAGGCTTTCGTTCACTCTCATTATATGTATATAGGTGAGTATAGAGATGTTCAAACCTAGCCTCAGTGAAGGATATGAGAGGAAGTCAAGTTTTGTGGAGTCAGCCCGAACGTCTCACGCATGACTTTGTTTTTGTTCTTTTGTTTACTCTTTTTGCTACCTTGGTGAATACATTGGATCACCCATATCTATAAACTTTTCTTTGGCTGACTACATGTTTGAAGTTCTTGGATGTACAAGATGTTAATTCTGCCTATATGTATGAGTCATTATGGAAATGTTTGGAATAATTTTGCTATGCCATATAAGCATAGTTCATTGGGCAAAATTTTTAAGACTGCTTCCATTTTGGCCCCTTTATTTCTATTGAAACATGTTTAATCAGGTTTGAGGCCGTAAGTAATCTGACGATTATTGGCCGATTATGACCTTAATCCATAAGGGTGGGTTCGGGTCATGACACACTCTCTATACACTTCCTAAACCCAAAATTTAGCTATTCTTGCTGAGATTCTTGAGCTCAAATCTCAGCCCTTGAGAGTGAGAACTTGTTGGTTTGTGAACAAATAAGTTACTTCCCTTCAAGAGGTATAATTTTGGGTATCTCTACACTACTTCTCCCTTATCTTTTCTTGCTGTTTTTGTACTATTTTTACACTATTTTTATGGGCCGAAGCTTGTGGCTTAAAGCTATCAAAGGTATAGGGGGTTAACCACCCTTCTTTAAACCTTGTTCTCTAAGATTTTGCCATTGTGTTTCCTACTCCTTTCTCAACTTTTTACCATTGATTTTCAGAGTTTTTCATAAGCTAAAAATGTGGTTTTAAGGTCCCAAAAGTGGAGGAGGTAGCCACCCTCTTTAGGCTTGCTTACTAGCTTTATTTCTCCATTATTTTAGCTTGCTTTTTCTAGCTTTTCCATGCTAATTCCAACACTATTTTTTTTCTGTTTTTAGGACTGTTTTAGTGTGTTTATTTCATTTATGCTTTGTATAGTATGCTTGTAGTGTTGTAGTCCTCATAGGTTTGGTGGTTTAAGCCTTAGACAGCATCCAATTTGAGTTGATAGCCTTTATTTTCATAGCTTTCACACATGTGATCACTTATTCTAATCATCTCTGCAACCTCCCTTCTTTCTTGGTTTTCTCTTTTTGTAAGAGTTGTTTCAACCGAGTGTTGTTTAAGCATAATAAAGAGACCTTCCATGCTTAATGGTTTTATCTCTTTCAGAGGTTCATTACTAGGGCATTACATCTATCTCATGCCAAAAACAACTTCTCGTTTGACACTTCTCTTCATTAGTGGACATAACTCTCACTCTTGGACTAAAATGACTAAAGAATGGAAAGGTAATTAAAAGAGGCTAATAACACTGGACTAAAATGGTACCAAGATAAATAAAATTTGGTTTGGGTTCAATCAGACTTAATTGAATCTATCGTGTCTCGAGTCATTACATACTCATTAGTGATGTTAATGACTCAAGAAACGATGTCTACCACTTCCCTAGAAAGGTAACTTTATGATAGGGAATAGGCTTTGTTGGTCGTTATTTTTGTCCCATCGATCCATAGATCATCATGCAACAACCTTGCAATCATGGATGATTTGTGGACCGATTCTACCCCTCCCTTGATTTGTTTCATGATAGGGAGAGACAGAGAGGATAAACATCCCCTGGAAACACTCTATTTTTGCTCTATTTTCATTCTGCTGCAGCAAGGACTGCCAAGAAATAGTGGCCGATTGGCCACCCTACCATTCAGTTGACCACTTTCCTTGGTCAGCTGGCCACCTCATTTTGACCAAGCAGTGCCATTTTTATGGCAGAACAGAGCAGAAGCTGAGGCAAAAATAGATTTATTTTATGACTGCGAACAGAACAGTTTAAATAGCAGAACAGAGGCGTTTCCGGACCGATGTTTTCAGTTGCACGCTTGAATTTCTCTTAAATTAATTAGCATGTTGTAATTAATTAGCTAATTCCTTTGAATTTGTAATAGTTAGTTGCTTAGTTAATTAATTTCGTGTTGTAAGTAATTAATTTGATTAATTCTAATGTGTAATAATTAGCTAGTGTAGTTAATTCATTTATTTGGGTAATGTAATATTTAGTTAATTTGGTAATTAGCTAGGACATTCATTCGAACCCACTTGCATGAGGGCAAAAATGTAATATTTGTGTATGTCTTTCAACTCCTATTTCTTTCTTCCTTTTATTTACTCACTTATGATGGATAGTAGATAACATCATGTTTTCTTTAGCATTTTCCATGACTTGCATCCGTTTGTCTTGCATGCATAGAGGTTCGGCGCATCATTTTAACTTTGTGGTTATTTCGCATTCTTCATTTGAATACGTGCTTAACTGCATGCTATCAAACTGATCCACATGTCATGCTAATAGCCGAGCCTGTTAATTGGATTTTGTATGTGTTGCATTAGTCATTTGCATAAGTAGGTCATGCATCTTTTCTAACTATTTTCTTTCTTTTGGCTCTCCTCGGAGTACTAGGTAAGCATTTATTGGTCTAGCATATTGTATGAGTGTGATTGTTGCCATATTAAGCATAATACCATGAGGCTAAGTGCTTAACTGATATATCTTTTGAATGCCTGTGGATAAAGGCTAATTGGCTAAATTGGGATGTTTGACTAATGTATATACAAGTTCACTTTTTTTAAGTGATGCGTATTCAAAACTCTTTTTAAAACAAACATGAAATCAAAGTGTTCAACTTTTGAAAATTAGTCTACACTTATGAGCATCGCATAGTAAATTAGCCTAATAATCAGTACAAAAGCATATAATATACATAAGAATCACATCATAATTAGTAGAGGTTGATCTTTGATCGGGTGAGGGGTGCTCAATTGATGACCTTTCCCTCTCATACCTAAGTTCCCGAGCTGAGACACTTTGGTGATGATGGATAAGTGGCCTTTGGCACAAGTCTTGGGTTTCTTAAATTTTTCAAAAATATTTAGGTGGCGACTCTATAATCTGGAAAAATAGTCCATTTTTGGCATTTTTTCAAAATCGATTTTCCAAATGATTTGCCAAATTTGGACTCTTTTGTGTTTATCTGTTTTCACGTTGCACTTGTGAAATGAGATTCAGAACAAGAAGAGTCTGAATTGTAGCGCTAATTGTATCTGAGAGTAGCACGAAAGCAAACTACACCTCCCCTCCCTTCTGTGGGCAAGAATTAGCCTTGTGACCCGGTTGGCCACATTTGAAACAAGTAAAGCTCCCCTGAGCGTTCCTCGCCGCGCCACCAATTGGCAAAGAAAAGGTATATCTGGACTATTATGACTAAGGCTGGAATGAAGAAATGCCCCTATTCTTCTTACTGGGTCTAAAATCCCCCTGTGACTTTTGGCCCCCAGACCTCCAACCCTGAAGTCTCTCCTCTTCGGCCTGCACGGTAATCTCTACTTATGCCGCTGTCTCCACAAGACGGTTATAGTTCCGGATCATATTCCCGGCAACCTTGAACAAAATCTTTGTTCCCAATCTCTTCTCAAACTCTATGCAACGGCACTCTTCCGTTGCCACCAATTCTGGTCCAAACCGGGACAAACTAGCGAAGGCCACTTAAAACTCAGCGATGGACAGGTTGAGTTGTATTCTTGTCTCAATCTTTCCCTAGCAGTGGAAAATAGATACTTGCTTGGAAGGCATTGACAAAAGCTTCCCATGTCGGTTCCACTCGACCATTGGCATACTTCTACCATTAGCTCGTATCCCCCTTGAGGTAGTAACTCGCTAGAGTCACCCTTAGCTAACTTTCTTCAATGTGAAACATCTCAAATCTCAAACATCCCAAACTTATCCGGCTTGGCCAGCAAAAACTCCTGAGTAAGGAAACTTGCCCTTGATTCCACAACATTCTCTCGGGCTTGGTTCTCCACCCTCAACATGTTCATAGATTCCCTCAAGGCCCCCACTATCTCTCAGGCTAAAGTGCCTATTGCAGCTTGACTGACTTGTTCTGAGACTCCTGGTTGTCCCATTTTCTCGGCCACATTAGCTTGGCTTGCCTGGTCAGCAACATTAGCATGGTCGAACCCTTCTTCTTGCAGCAGAACTTCATGATCTAGTACTTCGTGCACATCGGCGAGGCTTACCGCGCCTCCTTCCTCTACTACCACGAGCTTGACCTGTCCCGAACATCATAATTAAGGATAAAAGTAAACAATTTAGCACACACGCTTAAATGTGCTCGCAACTTATCTCTCATCTCATCATAACCATCTTATATATTCCCATAACATAAATACTTAGTTTCATCCCCACATAAGCACATATGGATCACTCCTTTACGATGAGATTTGTCCTATGAAACACCAAGATTCTTAGTAGAATGAGTATTGATCAAGTACCCTTCTAATAAGACCTCAAGGAATTTAATAGGCACAAACCACATCCTAAAATTTAATCCCATACCCATCTAGTCATATAAACATGTTATCACATAACACTTAATGCATGGAGTAGATCCTAATTAAGCAAAATGAACCCATTGTGGATAAACCACCACTTCCCGCAACCCCCAAGTACTCAAACTCGATAGCTCTGATACCATGTTGTCATGCCCCAAAAATTTCCACAATAAATATATGCCAACTCCCCTCATTAGATATAAATATGAGCAAGTATTCAATGCTACCATCATCTACAAATCTTCAACATTTGTATTCATCAATCATTAAGAGATTTACAAATGGTATTCCACATGCAAATATACATTCAACATTCCTAGTATGTGAATCTATAGCATGTGGCATAGTAATTTAATTACAATTAAATGCCCTTAAGGCTACAATTTCCAAGGCTTAAGCCTGGCTACACAAAAATGATTTCAACCCATACACATAAAACCCTTGGCTTGCCAAAAAGAATTACAATTAAAGAGAAGAGCCTCGTGCTCTCAAAACATATCACACGTATTTAACTCGACAGAATCACCACATCTTTTCCGGCACAAAATCCCGTATGGGTGAGCACAAGTCCAGTAGGAAAATCTTGACAAAGTACATATATAACTCTAAGAAATCCTTACTTCAAACCTTGGAGAAGGAGATAGAAGAAAACCCCCAAATTTGATGGTGTTGAAACCCAATCTCCACCGCACAAAACAAAGCCCTCAAAGAGTTCTCTAACTTTGATGAAGGGACTAGAGTCAAAACTTCAATGGATTTGGAGAAATCAAGGGTTTAATGAAGTTTGGTGACGAAAAAGTAGAGAGAAGGGGAAGAAAATGTGTTTTTAGAAAGAGAGAGAGATGAGAAAAAAGTGAGATACACTCAGCTCAAGGAGAAGAAAAGGAGAAAAATTTTGAACTCAGCAGGTTCCGCACGTGCGTGCCTTCTTCTATACATGCGGTGCATGCCCTTCTAGACATGCGACCCATTTCCCCGTACGTGCAGCCCGTTCCCCACACCATCCCCCACACGTGTAATTAAAGCAGCGTTGCACCTTCGACTGTCTCACCTCACCGCACGTGCAGCTCATCTCCTGCACGTGCGGCCCCACTTCCACACGTACGGTCCAAGCCCCCACACGTGCGGTTCTGCCCTCCGCCCAGAAAATGCGCTGGCTGAAACCAAGACGCCCCCGATCCAATTTCACGCCCTTTCGAAAGAAGCAAAACCCAACTTTGGAATGGAATAAGGACAAGAATTTGGAACAAGTTTCAAGAACGAGATGAACCTAAACAGTCGACAAGACCTCAAGTTTATACGTGACACTCCCAATGCAATTAAGATAAACACAATTAAAGGAAAACATGATGGGCTAGCTACCCGAGCATCACACATATACTAAAACAATTCTCTAATAATTAGATCATGGACAAGTTGAGATAAATGTTGAGTCAATTAAATTATGTCACTTTTAGTGTCTACCACAGCTATAAATCCTCAATAATTTTAAATGTAAATGTAAAATTTTATCAAAGTTTTAATTTTTTTTAATAACTATGCATAAACATGTACATATTTATTATTTTATTATAAAAAATACTAATATATATTTATTCAACAATTTAATAAATAAATGAGTTAAGTGGTTCATGTTTAGGAATAGATTAAGACAATTCTCTAATAATTAGGTCATGGCCAAGTTGAGATAAATGTTGAGTCAATTAGATTATGTCACTTTTAGTGTCTAGCACAACTATAAATCCTCAAGCCAACTCTTATTCTTATTTTTAAACTTTTACAAAATAGACAATGGGTAGTTAATAAATTAACAAATATAATTTATTATATGATTGGGCTATTTCTAACATAAAATAAACTAAATTGCAAAACTTACAAGACGAAATGCGTTTATATTTCATTGTAAAAATAACTTTTGTAATTTTATTGCATTTTTTTAAAAATACATTCCACCATATTTTATTTATTTATTATAAATAAATTTTATGTTATTATTTAATTTCAAAATTATTGTTAATTATTTATTTAAACCCCATGCATAGCACGAGTATTATGGTCCATAAGATAATTTTAAAAAATTACACTCGTGCTATGAAGATCCGTTAAGAAAAGGTGAATGAGAGAGAAGAGCAAGAAAAGGACCAATGTGAGATGCCAAAATTAGAGATTTTAAGAAAATCTAAAAGTTGTACTTGGTAGGTAAATGCTAATTTCAGAAAAGATAAGAGGAGAAGGATCAATGATAATACATTATTTGTCGTTTTCATTTTGTTATTCAATTTTTTGATTTAGAAAAATTTTGCTAGATTGAGTTTCAGAAAAAAAAATTTATTATTATCACTATTATATGGCATACTAAAAAAATAGAACTAGTAGATAATGATAATAACAATAATTGTGTTTCACATAGTTTATGATATCATCTAATATATGGAAAATTAAAATTATAAAACCCTTAGAAAAAATAATGTATTTATATTTTATTATAGGTGTAGTTTTTGTTCTTAAAAATAAAAATTATAAAGTATAATTTTATAATTTATTAGAATGTTTGTTTAAGTTTTGCTAATTACATTATGATTCACGTTATTGTTATTTAAAACTTAGAACATAACATTAATGATACGAGAAAAAAAAAATCATAAGCGAAATTGTAATAAAAATAGTTAAAATTTAATTAATTTTATCTTTTTGCTGTTTAATTTTAATTATTAATTATTTTATTTAAAACTGTGCATAGTATGGGTATGGCGCTAGTAAATTTAAAAATGAAAGAGGAAATATGAATAAAATATAATTACATTTTATATAAGTTTTTTTCTTTTTCAAATCTATAAATCAAACCCAGCCATAAGATTTCAATTTACATAAAAAATATATATATATATATATATATATTCAAAAATACTTTTCAAAACAAAATTCTAAAAATTAACTCAGAAAATCAAAACCAAACATAGTGAATATTATCAATATTGTTTTTACACTAAAGTACAACTGTAATTGGAGGAACTACATGCATGTAGGATAAAGGAAAAAGGAAAATTACCAATTGCACCCCACTATCTTTCAATTGTACCTCACCACAAATACACTTGCACCTCTATGTATTTATAATTTCCCTATTTAATTTATTCTTATGTGTTTACAGTATTATTTACATTAGTTTTGATAACTTTTGTTTAACTAAAATGGAGATTAGCATTGAATTTTGTGAGACTTATTATAATTTTTTTTTCTAAACTACAAGTATGACTAGTGTAGGTTTGTTTGTTTGTTTTTAATTATTCCGTTAAACTTTACATTTTATTTTTTGTGTCATTTTAGTCTTTATATTTTTAATTCTCAATTTTGACCCTTAATTTTATATTTTGTGTCAATTTAATCTAATTCATAACACCAGTGGTGTTTTTGACAAAAAATGATCATTGAATTGATTGATATTAACTCACTGAGTTAAGCAAGATTATAATTTTATACCTAAAAGTATGACACATGTCACTTATATATGTATTTTCTATTAAAAATTACTAACAATTATAATCAATTAGACTACATTGAGACAAATTCATAAATTTAATCTTAAAATTGATCTAATTAAAATTATAGAACCCAAAATAACGCAAAAGGTAAAATATATGAACAACCGACATAATTTACCCTCTTTTTTTTTTAAGAATAATAATGTTACAACAATATGCTATGTACTTATAAAGATATTAGACTATACCATTCCAAGTTTAAAATGTATGAATCTATATTTAAGTATGTTCCATCTAACATAATTTAAAATCTACACAATAAATTTAGGGCTCTAAATTTAAACTTGTAAAAAAATTGGGCATGTGATATTTGATGATATTCGCAAATCAATGGAGACCAAGATAACATATATATACACCATACTGTTTTACTTAGGAGTAAGCAGTGGATATATTGATTCATTCAAACCAACCGAACCGAACTGAACTGAACTGATTAGCCACATTTTGGACGGACGGTTGCAGATTGATTTTTTCCAATCCGCCTAGTTGTGGACAGATGGCAGATTTGAAGTTCCTTTGGCCACAAGCGAACTACCAAACCGCAAGCATCCCTAGTAATTTGTAAGACTTTGTATTTTTAATTTATTTAGATATTCTGTTTGTGTTTTCAATTAAAAAAGAGTTTAAATATTCCATTGAAAAAGAGTTTTCAACTTGAATATATTTTTTGAATTGAAACTTTCACTATTGTCGGCAACTTTAGCGAGAGGTGCAGTAACTGAAAAGACAATTTATTTTATTTTATTTTTAAGGATAAATTAAACTAAGGGGTAGACTCCTCTCCAGTTGGATTTTCCAACTGGAGGGTGCGGTTGGACTTTCATTGGTCCATCATGAAATCTGCATCAATGATCTGAATCTTTCGCTATGTAGGAATCGTCGATTATTTTATCCCTATAAAAAAAATATGTTGATCGGATTACATTTGTGTCAACAATTTATTTTAAACATCATATTCACCGTTAACACAAATGTGATCTGATCAAGTGGATATCATTATCCGATCAACATCATTTTTTACGAGGATGAAGTACTCGACGAGTCCTATATATTTTGAATGGTTTAGATCATCGATGTGTACTCTATGGTAGGCCCACAGAGGCCCAACAACACCTTTCAATTTGATTTGAACTAGAGAAGAGCCTACTCCTTACACTAACCTTTCTTGAAGTTTGAAAAAACATATATAGTTAGCTTTATATTCTTGACAAAATTACACTAAGCTTCTTTTCAGTATAGTTAACATGATTAAAACGAATGTCGATAGTGGGTAAATACTAATATAAATAAAAATAAATATAAACATTAATGGGAAAGGGATAATAATATTTTTTTTTCATTCATATGACTAAAAAACATGAATTAAAATCTTGAGATATATCAGTGTAAACAAAAGATTCAGCTAACAAGCAAAAGATCTCGTGGCCAACAAAATGAAAGACTTCAAGTTCGAACAATCCTTCTAGCCATGTACTAGAAAAAATTTGTCAACATGTGGGATGAGCACAAAACCCAGTATAGATCCCAAAGATCGTAAACAATCACAACATATAGCTAGATATGATCATGCATGCCCCCACATTAGTGTATATATATAATGTGACATTTTATATCAAGATATACTTATGTAAGTACAGTTTCTCTTAAAATCCCACTCTATTCATTTTAGAAACATCCACTTCTTATCTTAATAATTTCTGTTTCCAATCAAAAGATTTAAAAAACCCCTAACCATATCTCCTAACTCAAACTCAACACCAACCTCATCTCACTCACACAAACACCAGTGCCTCATAACACACACACAACCCATGGTCACGTCACGTACAAAACAACTCACATAAACAGGTTTTTGTTTAATTAAACCAGTACTAATCTACCGATACTACAACCTAGTAAATCCTCTCATGTCCAAGTATCTACTAGTGGCCATTGCTGAGTATTACCTAAACCGTGACCATGGCCAAGCATCACTGTGACCATTGCTAATTGTCACCAAATCCTGTGGCCATCGCTGAGCGCCACCAATGCCGTGATCAATATGAGTATCACTCCACAAACTAGTGAACTCTACCAATAACTATTGCTAAGCACCACCAATCCAATTCCAACACATCACGACTATACATAACTCGGATTCACCCTAACAATTCAATTATGCTAAGTTGTTTTTAATTATATCAAACGCACCAAAGGCATCAACCAACACTTGTAACAAAATGTGCTCCATGCACCTCCATTCAACAACGGGTTTTCATTCTCATCAAAATGTTTCAATGTAATGCACTAAGAGCTATTGCCACAACCAATATCATTACTCTCTAATGGTTAACCCTTACTCAACAACAATACAATAACACGATTTATGTTACTATAATCCCCAGTCTTCACTCATTCACCAATCTCTTCTCAATTCCATATCACTCAATAACAAATAGGCAAGGTTAACTATTGACACCCAATGACACAAAACATGTAGGTAAGATTAACTATCAATAACTAACAACACATCATCCTACATTACACAATCCAACATGTAAAACCTAAATATAGCATCTACTACACAACAATCAATACTATCCTTCACCGATGGCTAATGACAGAACTCTAAGACGCCAATTACATAATCAAAAGCATAAAGACATTAACCTACATCCATTACCTACCAACCCAAGGCCTTCCCACCCCATATCCTAAACATGTTCCTACAACCCATAATCAATCATAAACACAAATCCATAAACCCCAAATCTAAACTCAAACCAATCCATATGCTTTTGATAAAATCATATATAAAAAACTATGCTTTTAAAACCATAAAAATTACCACACATCTATCTATAGCGAAGTATTGAAAAGAAGCTCAAGAATCCCTACCTCTTGAAGCGAAGAGGAGACCAACCAAAAATCACCGATGACGGAATCACAATCCACTCAAATTAAATCAAGCCCTCACGACCTGCTACATTTTGGTCTATGGAACTAGGGTAAGGAAACCACTCGAAGTAGATGAAAATCAAGGTAGAAGAGCTTGGAAGATAAGTTATGGCGGACAAGAGAGAGAACGAAGAAAAAAGATCTCAAAAAGTGGCTTTTTAGCACACTGACGGACTTATGTAATCTCACCATCATGGGTGCGATGAAACACATCGCGGGCGTGACCAACTAACACACCAAGTAGCAGGTGCGATCCCTTTATTCGTGACCTTACACCGCGACCCCTCATGGGTAACGCACTCAACCCCCAAACCAATAGACCTGAAGACCACATTTGGTTGTGGCCTGGTTACGACCTATTTTGGGCGTGACCTTCTTTCCTACATCACAAGGGCGGTTACACTAATTATGGGTGTGACCAAGCTCTCACAAAATTTCCTAGGTTGCTTTCCAAAGTTAACCAAGATGTCCCAAGGTCCAAACACACAAGGTAATGTCAAAGTCAACCGAGATGGCACATGTCCTATCCAAAAACAAACTAGGCCGGGTTTTCTAACCCTAGGCCATTACATCATAGGTATCAAAATGTAGTATGGTTATTGAGTTTGCTTTAGTTGATTTATTTTAGCGGATTTGAAAATGCTTCAAGAGATTGTTTTCAAACATTTAAAATTTGGTGAAATCTTTTAAAATCATTATAGATGAAATGGAAAGGTAAATAATGATTTTGAGGAAAAGTTTACTTACAAATGCATATTTTGGATAATGAAAAAGAGAACGTTATCTATATATGTATTATGTAGAGAATTCATGATTATACACATGTAGGAGACTATTTTAATTAGAATTACTAGGATCTCTACTAGACTATTTGTTCATCTCACGTTGTTGAATCTTTTTCAAGTGCAAATATGGAAAATCTCTTAGAGTTGAAAAGCTCCCTTATATTTTGGCCATAGGGCCTTCTATACATAGGTGAAATGCCATTGTTGTGTATTTAGGGTTAAACCCTTTTTATTTATGTAAATGTAAGCCTAAGGACACTTTCATCTATTGTAATTTTTATACATCATATGTACGTACGAGATAGAAGTTTTGTTGTTTATTCAAGTCAATGATGTAACTTCTGCTGTTTTATTTATGAAATTGGTTAATAATGATGGATAAGGTGATGTGATTCGAGCTCTAAAATACAGGGTGCTATGCTTCCTTTTCTTCATCCATTCCTCTTCCTCTATTACTATGTCTACCAGCAACTCTTACTTTCCACTACTAGCCCATCTTTGACACTTCATCTACCCTTTCTCACCCTCCCCTGCACCCTTTTGCCACTTTAAACTCCTCCTTTACTCATTCCTACCACTCTTCCATTGCTTCCCACCCCACCTAATAACATAGTAAACATAAACTCAAGGCACCGAAACCATATAAAAACCTCTAGCCCTTTTTAGTAGCGAGCCTACCACACTTTCTTCCCTATTGCTATAATTTTTCATTAGGTGCAAAACGCAATATATAACCAATGTAAGTACAAATTATGTAAAATTGTGCACACTTGTTTGTTACTTAAACCATGCATATATTTCATAAGTACCTAGATAAAGCATTTCAATATTTTTGAAACGCCAATTGCATAACATCATGAAACATAATCAATTTGTCATTTGTATGTAGTAATCCTTTTTCAAATATTAGATGAAACCAAATTATAAACTTCGAATATATTAATTAGGTAATTGTTACTCATTGAAATGTTGAATCTTTCCATTAATCTCCTTTTTTAGTTATTATAATATATATATTTTGTCAACAAGGAGAAGAGTGATTATAAATATGAAAAATATTACATCAAACTGACCATTAACTAGAAAGTCAATAATTACCAAACCCAACAACCACCACAAGCCCAAACTTGGGAATAAATAAACAATGATAGTAATGTTATGACCTCAAAACATTTACCAAAATTTTTACCAAATGTCTCACAAGGGTGTGGGACATACATGTGACATGGGACCCACATAATATGGGTCCCATACCCATATTAGACATTTGGCAGAAATTTTGGTAAATCCTCTAGGGTTTCTAGCATTTTTTATAATGGGAAAAAAAATGCTACATACAACTTTCATAATGGGAAAAAAAAATAAACATTGTAGTTATCAAACTCTTCTTCATAAGAGTTAAACTTACAGCCTCACACCACAAAGTGGTGCTACACAACCATTAGGCCGAAGGCAATGATCTTAAAATAATAATATAATACTGATCATATTTATGTATTACATTTTGGCCACTAAACTCCGGTTACTTTGATTGATTATGGACACATCGCGAGGACTTGAGAGTATAATAAAGGAGAGAGTTTGGAAGTTTGCTTAAGTGATGTTAGGTATATCACCATTAATTTGTTATTACGTAGTTTGGACTAAACCCGAAGAATTGGCCGAGCAATAAAAAGTTGAGGATAAAATTTAAAATTTCGAGTATGATTCTCCCAAGTGACTATTGGAAGTTTTTTTTATCATTACTTTTAGAGTCTCCAAAGAGTAGTTCTCGATCATCCAAGGTATAGGATTAACTCAAACCCAATTGGATAAGGTTGAAAAAAAATAAAAAATAAAAAAAAAAATAAAAAATTGGACTTCAAATATTTTTAGTTCATGCTGACAAACTCACTCCCTTCAAATTATTTGGACCAATTACCGATGGAACTTTACAAGTGGTAAAATTCATCCAATCAATATAATTATGTCATATAAAATACTAATACTAAACAAAATATATCATATAAAAATCTAATGGTTGTAACACCAAATCCTTATCATCAAGAGGATGAGAAACTAAAGCAATTTGATTTGAAATTTCTTTGAACTGATGTAGATAAGCTTCCATGGACTGTGATTCCTTTTTGATCGCTTGAAGCTTGTTCTTATGCTGATGAACATGAGATCTTGACATAACAGTAAATCTTTTTTCAAGAGCAAGTAATACTTCAGCACTTTGTTTCAAATGCAAAACAGATGAAAATAAAGAAGGAGAAAGTGCCACTGTTAAACAATTGAGGAGATGTGAATCCACAATCTTCCATTGATGAGAAGTAGGATTCTCAATCAGCCTGTTGCTTGAATCGAGAATTGAGGCTAATGGACATGGAATTGATCCATCAATATAACCGAGTAACTCTGTTGCACATAACAAATTCTGGATCTAATTCTTCCAAATGATGTAATTTGATGAATCAAGTTTCACATTTACTAATGAGTTTAGATTTGTGATGAGTAAGGTTAGATTTAGTGGAAGAGATGGTGATGAAGAAAAGACCACCATTGTTGCTCGTTGGAGCTTATAGTAGCTCTGATACGCTGAAGAAAGTGTAATCAGTAGAAGAATTTTCACTTTTGGCGACTAAATTTTTAGTCGCCAGAAGTCACTATTTAGTCGCCGAAGGCTTAGCGGCAAAAATATTTGGTCGCAGAATTAGTCGGGGAAGAATTGTCAGGAAAGATCATTGGCGACTAAAATTATTTTAGCTGCCAAATATACTACATTGCCGACTAAGTTTTTAGTCGCCAAAATGTTTGAAATAAAATTAAATATCATATTTTTGGCGACTAATTTTTTTGTCTCTAAAAGTTCAATTATTTTTAACGACTAATCATTTAGTCGCGGAAAAGAGTTTTAGCTACTAAATAAAAGTGGCCTAAAGTAAATAATAATGTTTTCGCAACTAATATTTTAGTCGCCTAAAGTCAAATTTTTTTTTTCCTACTAAAGGTTTAGTCACCTAAAGTCTTATGTTTTTAGCTACTAAGATTTTAGTCGGCAAACATTTTGTGTTTTGGCTACTAAACATTTGGTCGCCTAAAGTCTCACATTTTTTTGCTACTAAAGTTTTAGTCGCCAAAAGTTTTTTTTTATTTCTTCAACTTATTTTTTTATCTATGACATATTTTAGTCGCCATATGTTTGATTGTTTTTTGCTACAAAATATTTTAGTTGCCAAATGCTTAATTTTTTTTTTTTTTTTTTGGCTACTAAACTTTTAGTAGCCAAAACTATTTTTCGAATTTTTTTTTTAGCTACTAACAATTTAGTCGCTAAAAACATGCTATTATGTTTTATTGCAAAATTATAATTTATTCACAACCTGTCTATATTCCATGCAACTTGTAATATGTATATAAACAAAACAATACATATACTATCCATCATTTCACAACGTAAAATTATCAATCATGCTACAGTCCATATTACTTCCAACCATCCAAAAAATGAATAACTTCAAATGTACATATTCCATACAAGCCAACTATTGTTCAAACTAAAATTATATTTCCATACAAAAATCCAACCCACCATATACAAAAATATATATTTACTACCACGCGATATGGCCATTTGGCGTGGTACAACTTACTATCGTAATCTTTATCACGACAAAAAGTGATCTATATGCCACGCTAGCAACTATCAATTGGATTACAAAAGTTATATGCATTAGTAATGTTGATATTCACAAAAGCAGAGGAAGACATAGTTAGTAGGATTATACAAAAGTGTCAAGTGTCCTCCATAAACAAAAATGTAGACTATCCACAAGTCCATGCCAAAAGCCATCTACAAAAAATAAAAATAAAAACAATTGTACCCATTACAAAATATCAATTCATTCAGACATAGGAAAAAGGTTGTAATAACATGCATTTAAGGTAGAACAATCTATAAAAACCTTTTTTTCAAAATACAATCATATGTATGTATCATGAAAGATTTATTCCAAACTTGATTTCAATTTACAAATAATACAATTTTTAGGAGCATACCTCTTCATAAAATAAGAGTAGAATTTTTTGGTTGTAAATTTATTTTAACTCTTCTTCATTCTCATTTTCCTAGTCAAAGTAAAATGACTGAGTAATCTACGGGGTTATCTCCATAACCAAATCATGCTTTCTTAATACGTTTACCACCCAAATGACCACCATGTATGATGAAACAATGGCATCATTTACAACGAAAATGTTGAACATTTATTGGACGTCAAACTCTCCCTTTTTGGAATGAGTTTAAGTCGTTTCCAGTTCTAACTTCCAAACTACGTGTGCTAATGACATTTCGTCTATTGTCACAAGTCCTATATGTCACGGGGAAGCTGGTCGTGGCATCCCTACAGTGGTTCCGAGGCTGTTTCACTTTTTCACTCACTTAACGCCCTTTTTCGGTTAAGCTTAATGCTTTTTTGGCTCTAACTCTCAACCTACATGTGCTAATTACATTCCATCTATTGTCACAGGTTCTATTTGTCACATAGAAGGTGGTCGTGACATCCGCACGGTGGTTCGGGGGTTGATTCGTATTTTCGCCCCCTTAATGCCCTTTTTTGGTTAAGTTTAAGGCGTTTTCAGCTCTAACTCCCAACCTAAACATGCTAATTGCATTCCATCTATTGTCACAGGTCCTATTTACCATGTGGAAGGTGGCCGTGACATTTGTGCATTGGTTCAGAAGCAGTTTTGCATTTTCGCCCATTTTACGCCCTTTTTCGGTTAAGTTTAAGGCGTATTTGGCACTAACTCCCAACCTACACATGCTAATTACATTTTGTCTGTTGTCACAGGTCTTATTTTTCATAGGGAAGGTGGCCGTGACATCCATACAGTGGTTCGGGGGCTAATTCGCATTTTCGCCCCCTTAACGTCATTTTTCGGTTAAGTTTAATGCATTTTCGACTATAACTCCCAAACTACGTGTGCTAATTACATTCAATCTATTGTCATAGGTCCTATTTGGGACAAGGAAGGTGGCTGTGACATCCGTATGCTGGTTCGGGGGCTGTTTCGCATTTTCATCCCTTAACGCCCTTCTTTGGTTAAGTTTAAAGCGTTTTCGGCTCTAACTCCCAACCAACACATGCTAATTACATTTTGTCCATTATCAGAGGTACTATTCATCACAAAGAAGGTGGCCGTGACATCCATACGGTGGATCGGAGGCTAATTCGCATTTTCGCCCCCATAGCACCCTTTTTTCAATTAAGTTTAATGCATTTTCGGCCATAACTCCCAAACTACATGTGATAATTACATTCCGTCTCTTTGTGACGGGGAACGTGGCCATGACATCCGTACGGTGGTTAGGGGCTCTTTCGTATTTTTGCCCCCATAACGCCCTTTTTCGGTTAAGTTTAAGGCGTTTTCGGCTCTAACTACTAACCAACACATGCTAATTACGTTTCGTCTGTTGTCATAGGTCCTATTCATCACAAGGAAGGTGGCCGTGACATTCGTATGGTGGATCGGGGGCTGATTCACATTTTCATCCCTTAACGCCCTTTTCGGTTAAGTTTAATGCATTTTCGGCTCTAACTCCCAAACTAGGTGTGCTAATTACATTCTATCTATTGTCACAGCTCCTATTTTCCATGGGGAAGGTGTTCGTGACATCTGTACATTGGTTCGGAAGCGGTTTCGAATTTTTGCCCCTTTAATGCCCATTTTCAGTTAAGTTTAAGGCGTATTTGGCACTAACTCCCAACCTCCATGTTCTAATTACATTCTGTCTATTGTCACAGGCCCTATTTATTACGGAAAAGGTGGTTATGACATCTATACAGTGGTTCGGGGGCTGATTCGCATTTTCACCCCCTTAACGCCCTTTTTTTGGTTAAGTTTAATGCATTTTTGGCTCTAACTCCCAAACTACGTGCCCTAATTACATTCCATCTATTGTCACAGGTCCTATTTGTGACGAGAAAGGTGGCCATCACATCGGTACGATGGTTCGGGGGCTATTTTGCCCCCTTAACGCCATTTTTCAGTTAAGTTTAAGGTGTTTGCAGCTCTAGCTCCCAACCAACGCATGCTAATTACATTCCTTTGTTATCACAGGTCCTATTCATCACAACGATGGTGGCTGTGACATCCATACAGTGGATCGATGGCTGATTCGCATTTTTCCCCCCTGAACGCTCTTTTTCGGTTAAGTTTAATGCATTTTCGACTATAACTCCCAAACTACGTGTGCTAATTACATTCAGTCTATTGTCATAGGTCCTATTTGGGACAAGGAAGGTGGCTGTGACATCCATACGCTGGTTCGGGGGCTGTTTCGCATTTTCACCCCCTTAACGCCCTTCTTTGGTTAAGTTTAAAGCGTTTTCAGCTCTAACTCCCAACCAACACATGCTAATTACATTCTGTCCATTGTCAGAGGTCCTATTCATCACAAGGAAGGTGGCCGTGA
Source organism: Camellia sinensis (assembly GCF_004153795.1). Lineage (NCBI taxonomy): Eukaryota > Viridiplantae > Streptophyta > Magnoliopsida > Ericales > Theaceae > Camellia > Camellia sinensis. The sequence continues at coordinate 594,698 of NW_021025588.1, read as the reverse complement.
CATCCATACGGTGGATCGAGGGCTAATTCGCATTTTCGCCCCCATAGCGCCCTTTTTTCAGTTAAGTTTAATGCATTTTCGGCCATTACTCCCAAACTACATGTGATAATTACATTCCGTCTCTTTGTGACGGGGAACGTGGCCATGACATCCGTACGGTGGTTAGGGGCTCTTTCGTATTTTCGCCCCCTTAACGCCCTTTTTCGGTTAAGTTTAAGGCGTTTTCGGCTCTAACTACTAACCAACACATGCTAATTACGTTTCGTCCGTTGTCATAGGTCCTATTCATCACAAGGAAGGTGACCGTGACATTCGTATGGTGGATCGGGGGCTGATTCACATTTTCATCCCTTAACGCCCTTTTCGGTTAAGTTTAATGCATTTTCGGCTCTAACTCCCAAACTAGGTGTGCTAATTACATTCTATCTATTGTCACAGCTCCTATTTTCCATGGGGAAGGTGTTCGTGACATCTGTACATTGGTTCGGAAGCGGTTTCGAATTTTTGCCCCTTTAATGCCCATTTTCAGTTAAGTTTAAGGCGTATTTGGCACTAACTCCCAACCTCCATGTTCTAATTACATTCTGTCTATTGTCACAGGCCCTATTTATTACGGAAAAGGTGGTTATGACATCTATACAGTGGTTCGGGGGCTGATTCGCATTTTCACCCCCTTAACGCCCTTTTTTTGGTTAAGTTTAATGCGTTTTTGGCTCTAACTCCCAAACTACGTGTCCTAATTACATTCCATCTATTGTCACAGGTCCTATTTGTGACGAGAAAGGTGGCCATCACATCAGTACGATGGTTCGGGGGCTATTTCGTATTTTTGCCCCCTTAACGCCATTTTTCGGTTAAGTTTAAGGTGTTTTCAGCTCTAGCTCCCAACCAACGCATGCTAATTACATTCCTTTGTTATCACAGGTCCTATTCATCACAACGATGGTGGCTGCGACATCCATACAGTGGATCGATGGCTGATTCGCATTTTCCCCCCCTGAACGCACTTTTTCGGTTAAGTTTAATGCATTTTCGACTATAACTCCCAAACTACGTGTGCTAATTACATTCAGTCTATTGTCATAGGTCCTATTTGGGACAAGGAAGGTGGTTGTGACATCCATACGCTGGTTCGGGGGCTGTTTCGCATTTTCACCCCCTTAACGCCCTTCTTTGGTTAAGTTTAAAGCGTTTTCAGCTCTAACTCCCAACCAACACATGCTAATTACATTCTGTCCATTGTCAGAGGTCCTATTCATCACAAGGAAGGTGGCCGTGACATCCATACGGTGGATCGAGGGCTAATTCGCATTTTCGCCCCCATAGCGCCCTTTTTTCAGTTAAGTTTAATGCATTTTCGGCCATTACTCCCAAACTACATGTGATAATTACATTCCGTCTCTTTGTGACGGGGAACGTGGCCATGACATCCGTACGGTGGTTAGGGGCTCTTTCGTATTTTCGCCCCCTTAACGCCCTTTTTCGGTTAAGTTTAAGGCGTTTTCGGCTCTAACTACTAACCAACACATGCTAATTACGTTTCGTCCGTTGTCATAGGTCCTATTCATCACAAGGAAGGTGACCGTGACATTCGTATGGTGGATCGGGGGCTGATTCACATTTTCATCCCTTAACGCCCTTTTCGGTTAAGTTTAATGCATTTTCGGCTCTAACTCCCAAACTAGGTGTGCTAATTACATTCTATCTATTGTCACAGCTCCTATTTTCCATGGGGAAGGTGTTCGTGACATCTGTACATTGGTTCGGAAGCGGTTTCGAATTTTTGCCCCTTCAATTCCCATTTTCAATTAAGTTTAAGGCGTATTTGGCACTAACTCCCAACCTCCATGTTCTAATTACATTCTGTCTATTGTCACAAGCCCTATATATTACGAAAAAGGTGGTTATGACATCTATACAGTGGTTCGGGGGTTGATTCGCATTTTCACCCCCTTAATGCCCTTTTTTGGTTAAGTTTAATGTGTTTTCGGCTCTAACTCCCAAACTACGTGTCCTAATTACATTCCATCTATTGTCACAGGTCCTATTTGTGACGGGAAAGGTGGCCATCACATCGGTACGATGGTTCGGGGGCTATTTCGTATTTTTGCCCCCTTAACGCCATTTTTCGGTTAAGTTTAAGGTGTTTTCAGCTCTAACACCCAACCAACGCATGCTAATTACATTCCTTTGTTATCACAAGTCCTATTCATCACAACGATGGTGGCTGTGACATCCATACAGCGGATCGATCGTCGATTTGCATTTTCGCCCCCTGAACGCTCTTTTTCGGTTAAGTTTAATGCATTTTCGGCTATAACTCCCAAACTACGTGTGCTAATTACATCCAGTCTATTGTCATAGGTCCTATTTGGGACAAAGAAGGTGGCTGTGACATCCGTACGTTGGTTCGGGGGCTATTTTGCATTTTCACCCCCTTAGCGCCCATTTTCAGTTAAGTTTAAGGCGTTTTCGCCTCTAACTCCCAACCAACACATGATAATTACATTCCATCTATTGTCACAGGTCCTATTCATTACAGGGAAGGTGGCTGTGACATCCGTACGGTGGTTCAGGGGCAGATTCACATTTTTGCCCCCTTAACTCCCTTTTTCGGTTAAGTTTAATGTGTTTTTGGCTCTAACTTCAAAACTACGTGTGCTAATTACATTCTGTCTATTGTCACAGGTCCTATTTGTGACGGGGAAGGTGTCCGTGACATCCGTATGGCAGTTGGGGGTTGATTCGCATTTTCACCCCCTTAACGCCCTTTTTCGGTTAAGTTTAATGTGTTTTCGACTCTAACTCCTAACCTACACATGCTATAGTGATCCTGGTTTTGCCCGACTTTCTTTGTGTCCTGGACTTGGGTTCCGTGGTTGAATATCGTATCCTTGTCTTGTTATTCTCTTTTGACTCTTTGTATTTGAGTTTTGGATTATGTTGGATGTGTTTGGAACAGGTTGGTCGTTAGTTGGTCTAGAATGTTGTCGCCCAGATTTTGGCTTCTTCACTCGAGCAAGCCCTGTGTAATCTGCTTCTTCACTCGAGTGAGGCTTCTTGCGCTCGAGTGAGAATTGAGAGTTCTCAGGTTTCCTTCCAGACGTAACTTTTTTGGAGAGGAGTAAGTTCTTCGCTCGAGCGAGACTTTTTGCGCTCGAGCGAGCTTTGTGTTAGTTGTTCCAACGTGTAGACACCCCATTTTTGACCGACCTTAAGACTCAGACGTCACCGATTGAGCGCTTGGTGATGTTGCATAATGTGCTCGTTCAGAAGTTTCAGAGTCGCGGCCGTGAGCCCTGCCTCCGGACTTCCGAACCCTCTTCTGTGCCTTGCCTCGGTTTGCGAACCAGGCTCAATTTTCTTTGTTTATTTTCCTGAGGGGAGGGAGAGGTCCTGTAGACCGTCTCTCAGTGGCCATGGGCTACATTTGGTGGTCGTAGGCCATTTTGCCCATTTCGGAGCCCGGTTTCCGGTTTTTCGGGACCGTTGGCCATGTGCCTCGATTCGGGACCGCCTAACCATCTCCGTTTGCTCTGATTTTCGGCATACTTCTTATTTACTCCCTTTTGAGGGACACTGGGGTCTGAGAAACCCACTTCGTGGCCGAACGCCACTTTCGGTGCTTAACAGGCAATTTTCGAGACCCCAAACTGCGTGTTTTGGCCCCCGAGCATTCGTTTTGCATCGGTTTTCGTTTATTTTTGGCAGGTGCCTCTGTTTCATCACCAGGAAGGTCACTGGAGGGTGGGAGGCCAGCAATTATCTTGGCAACCAGTTATATTCCATTTTCGCCCTCCGACACCCGTTTTTCGCACTTCCGAGCCAATGTTGAACACCTTGGGGCCACTTTCTTCAACCCCAAACCACATATTTGTGTTGTACACACATGGGAGGACCCTAAAAGTTGGTGGCCGGCCACTAATGTTGATTGACCCTTTTGAACCCCTCCTAAAAATGGCTTGTTCTCTCTCCTGTTTTAGAGTTTCCAAATTCGAACCACAGGGTTGTGAAGAGGAAACCTGGGAGGCCACCTTTTTGTGGTGGTCGGCCACTAAATCAAGTTGACCCTTTTGACCCCTAGCCGGCCGGCTAGGGGGGGTGGCCGGCCGGCCACCTGCAAGCCCAAAAGGTGGCCGGCTAGGGGGGGTGGCCGGCCGGCCACCTGCAAGCCCAAAAGGTGGCCGCCATATTCCTTATGCTTGGTACTTTACAGCTGTATGGCTGTTTCCCCCAGAAAATATCTCAATCCGGGGGATATTTTGTGGGGGAAAGCCTTGGTCCTTTTCCCCCCACCCTTTCCTTCCATACTCCCTCTCCTTTTGATCCTTATAACCAACAGGCAGCATTGGTATTGGGGGTTAGAAAAAATTGTTTCAAGCATAGGCATCCAAATCTCCCTCGATCTCTCTCATTTTTCTCAAAAACTCCTAAGTTCCACTTCATTTTCTTCATCATCTTCAAGCTCCACCATCACCACTCCATTTCCAGCAGCAAGGAGGTGTTCTCCAAGGCCTAAGGGTGCTGCAAACTCAAGCCAAGAAGCATCCAAGACTTGTCTTCAAAGGTAAGTCCTATTTCCCCTCTTTTGAGCTTAATTTTGCAACATTTCTTAGCCATACATGCTCTTTGCTTTGAGCTCCAACCATAACTGAAAGTGGCCTTCTTTTGAGCTCTTTTTCACTTTTTATTAAGGGCTCAACCCTGTTTGAGCCCCCCATCTTGCACTTGCTTCAATATCTTCCTTAAATGCTATTTTCTTGCATGCTTTGGCAGCCCATTATGCTTCCATTTTTGGGCGTTTTACAGAACTAAAAATAGTCTTATTTTGAGCCCCTCTTCAACATTGAAGAAGGGCTCATCAATGTTTGGGACTTCCATGTGCCACTTCATGTTATATCCCCTCTTTGATCCCCATTTTTGCATGCTTTGGCAGCCTATCATGCTTCTGTTTTTGGTCATTTTAAAGTACTGAAAATAGTCTTATTTTGGCCCATTCTACATGTTTTATTAAGGGTCTTTGCTTGTTTGGTGAATATTTTATATACCTCATGTTATAGCCTCTTTTGAGCCTCATTTTGCATTGCATTTCTAGCATGTTTGTATACCGTTTTGGGTTTTTTACAGTTCTGTAAATATGCTTATTTTTGGTCCCTCATCAATGTTGTAGAAGGGAATTTCTCAGTTTGGGCTTTGCATATACCACTTGCCTCTTTGGCCACCTTTTGGCCCCTTTTCTTGCATAAGAGCTTAGCCATATCTATGTTTGTTTTTAGGGTTTTTACAGTTCTGTAAAGTGGCTTATTTTGGGCCCCTCTTCAATGTTGTTGAAGGGCCCTAACCCCAAAACTATTTTCCGAATTTTTTTTTTAGCTACTAACAATTTAGTCGCTAAAAACATGCTATTATGTTTCATCGCAAAATTATAATTTATTCACAACCTGTCTATATTCCATGCAACTTGTAATATGTATATAAACAAAACAATACATATACTATCCATCATTTCACAACGTAAAATTATCAATCATGCTACAGTCCATATTACTTCCAACCATCCAAAAAATGAATAACTTCAAATGTACATATTCCATACAAGCCAACTATTGTTCAAACTAAAATTATATTTCCATACAAAAATCCAACCCGCTATATACAAAAAATATATTTACTACCATGCGATATGGCCATTTGGCGTGGTACAATTTACCATCATAATCTGTACCACGACAAAAGGTGATCTATATGTATCAGTTGGATTATAAAAGTTATATGTATCAGTAATGCTAATATTCACAAAAGCAGAGGAAGACATAGTTAGTAGGATTATACAAAAGTGTCAAGTGTCCTCCATAAACAAAAATGTAGACTATCCACAAGTCCATGCCAAAAGCCATCTACAAAAAATAAAAATAAAAACAATTGTACCCATTACAAAATATCAATTCATTCAGACATAGGAAAAAGGTTGTAATAACATGCATTTAAGGTAGAACAATCTATAAAAACCTTTTTTTCAAAATACAATCATATGTATGTATCATGAAAGATTTATTCCAAACTTGATTTCAATTTACAAATAATACAATTTTTAGGAGCATACCTCTTCATAAAATAAGAGTAGAATTTTTTGGTTGTAAATTTATTTTAACTCTTCTTCATTCTCATTTTCCTAGTCAAAGTAAAATGACTGAGTAATCTACGGGGTTATCTCCATAACCAAATCATGCTTTCTTAATACGTTTACCACCCAAATGACCACCATGTATGATGAAACAATGGCATCATTTACAATGAAAATGTTGAACATTTATTGGATGTCAAACTCTCCCTTTTTTGAATAAGTTTAAGTCGTTTCCAGCTCTAACTTCCAAACTACGTGTGCCAATGACATTTCGTCTATTGTCACAAGTCCTATATGTCACGGGGAAGCTGGTCGTGACATCCCTACAGTGGTTCCGAGGCTGTTTCACTTTTTCGCTCACTTAACGCCCTTTTTCGGTTAAGCTTAAGGCTTTTTTGGCTCTAACTCTCAACCTACATGTGCTAATTACATTCCATCTATTGTCACAGGTTCTATTTGTCACATAGAAGGTGGTCGTGACATCCGCACGGTGGTTCGGGGATTGATTCGTATTTTCGCCCCCTTAATGCCCTTTTTTGGTTAAGTTTAAGGCGTTTTCAGCTCTAACTCCTAACCTAAACGTACTAATTGCATTCCATCTATTGTCACAAGTCCTATTTACCATGTGGAAGGTGGCCATGACATCTGTGCATTGGTTCAGAAGCAGTTTTGCATTTTCGTCCCTTTTACGCCCTTTTTCGGTTAAGTTTAAGGCGTATTTGGCACTAACTCCCAACCTATACATGCTAATTACATTTTGTCTGTTGTCACAGGTCTTATTTTCCATAGGGAAGGTGGCCGTGACATCCATACAGTGGTTCGGGGGCTAATTCACATTTCCACCCCCTTAACGTCATTTTTCGGTTAAGTTTAATGCATTTTCAGCTATAACTCCCAAACTACGTGTGCTAATTACATTCAGTCTATTGTCATAGGTTCTATTTGGGACAAGGAAGGTGGCTGTGACATCCGTACGATGGTTCGGGGGTTGTTTCGCATTTTCACCCCCTTAACGCCCTTCTTTGGTTAAGTTTAAAACGTTTTCAGCTCTAACTCCCAACCAACACATGCTAATTACATTCTGTCCATTATCAGAGGTCCTATTCATCACAAGGAAGGTGGCCGTGACATCCATACGGTGGATTGGGGGCTAATTCGCATTTTCGCCCCCATAGCACCCTTTTTTTAGTTAAGTTTAATGCATTTTCGGCCATAACTCCCAAACTACATGTGATAATTATATTCCATCTCTTTGTGACGGGGAACGTGGCCATGACATCCGTATGGTGGTTAGGGGCTCTTTCGTATTTTCGCCCCCTAAACGCCCTTTTTCGGTTAAGTTTAAGGCGTTTTCGGCTCTAACTACTAACCAACACATGCTAATTACGTTTCGTCTGTTGTCATAGGTTCTATTCATCACAAGGAAGGTGGCCGTGACATTCGTATGGTGGATCGGGGGCTGATTCGCATTTTCATCCCTTAACGCCCTTTTCGCTTAAGTTTAATGCATTTTCGGCTCTAACTCCCAAACTAGGTGTGCTAATTGCATTCTATCTATTGTCACAGCTCTTATTTTCCATGGGGAAGGTGTTCGTGACATCTGTACATTGGTTCGGAAGCGGTTTCGAATTTTTGCCCCTTTAATGCCCATTTTCAGTTAAGTTTAAGGCGTATTTGGTACTAACTCCCAACCTCCATGTTCTAATTACATTCTGTCTATTGCCACAAGCCCTATTTATTACGGAAAAGGTGGTTATGACATCTATACAGTGGTTCGGGGCCTGATTCCCATTTTCACCCCCTTAACGCCCTTTTTTGGTTAAGTTTAATGCGTTTTCGGCTCTAACTCCCAAACTATGTATCCTAATTACATTTCATCTATTGTCACAGGTCCTATTTGTGACAGGAAAGGTGGCCATCACATCGGTACGATGGTTCGGGGGCTATTTCGTATTTTTGCCCCCTTAACGCCATTTTTCGGTTAAGTTTAAGGTGTTTTCAGCTCTAACTCCCAACCAACGCATGCTAATTACATTCCTTTGTTATCACAGGTCCTATTCATCACAACGATGGTGGCTGTGACATCCATACAGTGGATCGATGGCTGATTCGCATTTTCGCCCCCTGAACGCTCTTTCGGTTAAGTTTAATGCATTTTCGACTATAACTCCCAAACTACGTGTGCTAATTACATTTAGTCTATTGTCATAGGTCCTATTTAGGACAAGGAAGGTGGCTGTGACATCCGTACGCTGGTTCGGGGGCTGTTTCGCATTTTCACCCCCTTAACGCCCTTCTTTGGTTAAGTTTAAAGCGTTTTCGGCTCTAACTCCCAACCAACACATGCTAATTACATTCTGTCCATTGTCAGAGGTCCTATTCATCACAAGGAAGGTGGTCGTGACATCCATACGGTGGATCGGGGGCTAATTCGCATTTTCGCCCCCATAGCGCCCTTTTTTCAATTAAGTGTAATGCATTTTCGGCCATAACTCCCAAACTACATGTGATAATTACATTCCGTTTCTTTGTGACGGGGAACGTGGCCATGACATCTGTACAGTGGTTAGGGGCTCTTTCATATTTTCGCCCCCTTAACGCCCTTTTTCGGTTAAGTTTAAGGCATTTTCGGCTCTAACTACTAACCAACACATGCTAATTACATTTCGTCTGTTGTCATAGGTCCTATTCATCACAACGAAGGTGGCCGTGACATTCGTATGGTGGATCGGGGGCTGATTTGCATTTTCATCCCTTAACGCCCTTTCCGGTTAAGTTTAATGCATTTTCGGCTCTAACTCCCAAACTAGGTGTGCTAATTACATTCTATCTATTGTCACAGCTCCTATTTTCCATGGGGAAGGTGTTCGTGACATCTGTACATTGGTTCGGAAGCGGTTTCGAATTTTTGCCCCTTTAATGCCCATTTTCAGTTAAGTTTAAGGCGTATTTGGTACTAACTCCCAACCTCCATGTTCTAATTACATTCTGTCTATTGTCACAGGCCCTATTTATTACGAAAAAGGTGGTTATGACATCTATACAGTGGTTCGGGGGCTGATTCGCATTTTCACCCCCTTAATGCCCTTTTTTGGTTAAGCTTAATGCGTTTTCGGCTCTAACTCCCAAACTACGTATCCTAATTACATTCCATCTATTGTCACAGGTCCTATTTGTGACGGGAAAGGTGGCCATCACATCAGTACGATGGTTCGGGGGCTATTTCGTATTTTTGCCCCCTTAACGCCATTTTTCGGTTAAGTTTAAGGTGTTTTCAGCTCTAACTCCCAACCAACGCATGCTAATTACAATCCTTTGTTATCACAGGTCCTATTCATCACAACGATGGTGGCTGTGACATCCATACAGCGGATCGATGGCTGATTCGCATTTTCACCCCCTGAATGCTCTTTTTCGGTTAAGTTTTATGCATTTTCGGCTATAACTCCCAAACTACGTGTGCTAATTACATTCAGTCTATTGTCATAGGTCCTATTTGGGACAAAGAAGGTGGCTGTGACATCCGTACGCTAGTTCGGGGGCTGTTTCGCATTTTCACCCCCCTTAGCGCCCATTTTCAGTTAAGTTTAAGGCGTTTTCGCCTCTAACTCCCAACCAACACATGATAATTACATTCCATCTATTGTCACAGGTCCTATTCATTACAGGGAAGGTGGCTGTGACATCCGTACGGTGGTTCAAGGGCAGATTCGCATTTTTGCCCCCTTAACTCCCTTTTTCGGTTAAGTTTAATTTGTTTTTGGCTCTAACTTCAAAACTACGTGTGCTAATTACATTCTGTCTATTGTCACAGGTCCTATTTGTGACGAGGAAGGTGTCCGTGACATCCGTATGGCAGTTGGGGGTTGATTCGCATTTTCACACCCTTAACGCCCTTTTTCGATTAAGTTTAATGCGTTTTCGGCTCTAACTCCCAACCTACACATGCTATAGTGATCCTGGTTTTGCCTGACTTTCTTTGTGTCCTGGACTTGGGTTCTGTGGTTGAATATCGTATCCTTGTCTTGTTATTCTCTTTTGACTCTTTGTATTTGAGTTTTGGATTACGTTGGACGTGTTTGGAACAGGTTGGTCGTTAGTTGGTCTACAATGTTGTCGCCCAGATTTTGGCTTCATCACTCGAGCAAGGCTTCTTGCGCTTGAGCAAGCCCTGTGTAATCTGCTTCTTCACTCGAGCGAGGCTTCTTGCGCTCGAGTGAGAATTGAGAGTTCTCAGGTTTCCTTCCAGACGTAACTTTTTTGGGGAGGAGTAAGTTCTTCGCTCGAGCGAGACTTTTTGCGCTCGAGCGAGCTTTGTGTTAGTTGTTCCTACGCTCGAGCGAGGCTTCTTGCGTTCGAGCATGTGTCTGCATCTATGGCAGACCTAAAGCTTTGCATTCTACACTCGAGCGACGCTTCTTGTGCTCGAGCGAGATCACTTGTTGTGTCTGGTCGCTCGAGCGATAACTCCTTCGCTCGAGCGAGGACTGCGTATATCAGTTCACAGCAGAGGAGTTTTACATCACATTTTGAATCTCTTTTTGCTAAAAACCCTATATCGACTGTCTGTCTCTCTAAATTTCCAACTTCTCTCTACAAATCCCTTAGAATCAAAGAGTTTCTACCCTAGTCCCTTTGTTAAAAAGGTAGAGTTTTGCGTGGGCTTCCATTTGATCTGAAAAAGATAGAGTTTGGCCATCTTCAAAGTTTCTCCCTTCTTCTCCTTTGAGCTTCTACACTCGAGGTAGGGATATTTTACTCTTTGATATGGGTGTTAACCTAGATATTTGTCCTTTGTATAAATAGAGGGATATGGGAGTGATTTGGGTAAAAGTTAAGGTTTGGCTCTAAACTAAAGAGGGGTTTTCATGTTGATTTACAAAGTAACCTTGGGGGTTTGTGTTTGAGGTTCTTTATTGTTGAATGGGTGAGATTTGGACCTATGGGTTGATGTTTTGGAATAGGGGGAAAATTGCCGTAAGTTGAGTTGAAATAACTATTTGTGTAAATAATGAAATTGGTTTGGGAATTATGAAATTAGGGGAATATGTGATTAAATAGTGTAGTTTGGTTTCATAAATCACACACTTACAAAAAAGTTGATAATTTATCTGTTGATAGATTTGTTTATCTATTTAGAAAATATCTGTTTTGGGTTATCGGTGAAGGATAGTTATGATTGTTGTAGAAACTGCATGAGAACTAGGTAAATTAGAACTAGTCATATGAATATTGTCATTGAATATGACGAATTGATTGAAATGTTGAATATTTGAATTTTGGTAGTCATTATATATGACATGTCTTTAAATACATTGTATATGTATCATTGTTTGGGAGGAGATATAGGATATACTCCATTGTTTGGGAGGAGACAGGGAATGGACCCCATTGATAATTAAGTTGGTCGGAGTGTCCAGGGTAAAAGTCCCGAAATTATACATATATGGGTGTCAGTTCCCTCGGATGTGATTCCGTAAAATGGCAAGAAAATGGAAGTGTTGAATAATGTTTGTTATTGAAGTGTTGATAAATGAGTTGTAGTCTCGTTTTGAATTGTTTAGATAACAATGAACTATGTCAATGAATTGATTTGGGTAAATGAATAGAAATGGACTGAAATACGGATGTCGATATTGATTGGTCATGAAAAAGATGTAAGTTGGTTTACAAGTATTGAATATTTATCTAATGCTGATAGCTTAGTTAATTCTCATATATTGTTTAGCATATCTCTATTAGGCTTTGGCTCACCCAACTTGGGAAACCATTTTCAGGTACAGGTGACATGCCACCTCCAAGGACATAGCTTGGGTGGCTTAGGGGCTGAAGGCTCCACTTTTGTGATTTCGTTTTGTGTTGAATGGTTATTCAGGCCGATGGCTTTACTTGTATAGAGACCAGACTCTTCTTCTGTTGTAACTTAGCAAAGTCTTGGAAAGATGTAAGCCCTTAGGGCGATTATTTTGTTGTTCTCAATTAGAGTTACATGCTATAGCTTCGAGATGAATGTTTATGAAAGTGTAATGCATGTGATATCTCTTGTAATATTAACTCTGATGAATGAAAATATAACATTTCCATTATGTGTATAGATCTTGTGAATGATTGATTATATCATATTTTGAGGGCGTTACAATTTGGTATCAGAGCGTACCGGGTTTGAATACTTTGGGTACGTGGGAAGTGGTTAGTACCACAATGGGTTTGTCGGGTTTGTCTCGCTTGTTAGAGACTTACGTATGATGTTATGTGCTTATATAATAACATGTTTATGTGACTATATGGGTATGGGATTTAATTTCTAGGATGTTGATCAGGTCCATGGGTTTCTGGGAGTCCTGTTGGAAAGGCACTTGATCACTGCCATTTCTACCTGGAACTCTAGCAATGCCACGGGATGGTCATTATCTAGAAATGAAATTCGTATGTGTTTATGTGATTATGTGGAGTGAATTACAATTGTCCATCGTATTAGGACGCGAGTGAGATAGCTTCGGCACATTTGTAAATGTGCGAATCTCTTTGTTACCTTCATTAGGATGTCAGGACGAGGTCGTGGCGGTAGGCGTGGTAGGCCTAGAAGGCATGAGATGCCTATATCGGATGAGATTCTGGTGCAGGAGGAAGGAGCGGGTTAGGCCAATGTGGCCGAACCAATAGGTCAGCAGGCCATGGGTGCTTTAGCCCGTGAAATGGTCGAAGCATTGAGGGAATCTATGGACATTCTCAAGGCTGAGAATCAAGTCCAGGCCCACGTAGCTGAAGCAGGGTCTCATTTTCAAAAGAGGGAGTTCTTCCGGTCGAATCTAGACGAGTTTTTGGGTGACCCAAAGGATCCACTGAAGGCTGATGACTGGCTGGAGTAGATGACGAAGACGTTTGAGATGCTCAGCATTTTGGTGTCCTTCCAGCTGAAGGGAGACGAGTGTCAGTGGTGGAAGTATGCATGAGAGCGCATTGGAGGGACTTGGAAAGCTTTTGTTGATGCCTTCCAAGACAAGTATTTGCCTGCTACAGTGAGGGAGAAGCTGAGGGATCAGTTTTCTCAGCTCAAACAGTTGAACACACCAGTGGCTGAGTTTGAGGCCACCTTTACTAGCTTGTCTAGGTTTGCACCGGAGTTAGTGGCGACTGAGGAACGACGTTGTTTGGAATTCGAGAAGAAATTGAGGACCAGACTCATGTTTCGAGTTGCCGGGTCCATGAGTAGGGACTATGGGCACCTTGTGGAGGCTGCAACCCATCTTGAGACTATCATGCACGCAAAGGATGAGAGGATGAGGGGTTCCAGGAGGAGTCAGGATGGTCAGGGGGATAGTAAGAGGTAGAGGGGTTCTAACCCTCAGCAGTCTCAGGGAGCGCATTCGAGATCTACCTTTCAAGTGCCGAGTTCGGGTTCTGGGAGAGGCAGTCAGGGAGACGTTACTTGTTTTAAATGTGGTCAGTTGGGCTGCAAGTCTCCAACTTGCCAACAGAGGGGAGGAGGGCAGCGAGTAGCTTCATCTTCGGCTCGTTCTTAGGGCTAGAGTCAGGGTAGAGACTAGTCATTCACTTGTTATCAGTGTGGGCAGATAGGGCATTTGAAGATGTTTTGCCCGCAGTTGGGTGGCACACTTGGTGGATCTAGTTCAAGGCAGACACAGAGTCACCAGCCAGCTCAGTCAGTACAGGCCTCGAGGGCCAATCAGGGAGCCTCTTCGGCTCAGTCAGTGCAGCAGTCTTATGCTCCAAGAGGTGAACAGGTAGATCAGAGACCTACGGGGCGTGTGTATGCTGTTACCGCGCCAGATCTTGTACCGACTCCATCAGTAGTGAGAGGTACCTTTTTGTTTTGTAACTCGGTTGTTAATGTGTTGATTAATACGGGTGCATCACATTCATTTATTTCATCTGCATTTGCATCTATTTTGGGGTTGGAGTTGGCACAGTTAGCTTCTTCTATTTGTGTTGTATCACCTATTGGGGGCGAGATGGTTTTGAAACAGAGGTGTCGGGGCTATGATATAGAGGTCGCCGATCGTTGGCTTCTCTTTTCTTTTGTGTTGATGAATATGTTTGGTTTTGATGTTATTTTGGGTATGGATTGGTTATCGTCATACGGGGCTGTTATAGATTGCTACCGTCAGAGGATTACTATATGTACCTTGAGCGGTGATTGTTTTTATTTCTTGGGAGACCAGGTGGATAGAGTCTTATCGCCAGTATATGATTCACGTGGACGGAATGAACTTTGTTGTCTTCTTGCTAGCTTTATGAGTAGTGAGTGTGATGAGGCCCGGGTTGAATTGCCAAGAGTGGTTTTTGAGTACTCAGACGTCTTTTCCAAGGATCTTATTAGTTTACCACCTCATCGAGAGATCGAGTTCTCTATTGATTTAGTGCTTGGTACAACACCGATTTCCATGGCACCATATCGTTTTGCACCAGCTGAGTTGAGTGAGTTGAAGGTTCAGCTCCAAGAACAACTAGATAAGGGCTTTATTCGCCCTAGTACTTCACCTTGGGGAGCATCGGCCCTCTTTGCTAAAAAGAAAGATGGGGCCTTGAGACTTTGAATCGATTACCGAAAGTTGAACCGGGTTACGTTTAAGAACAAGTATCTTATGCCTCGTATAGATGATCTGTTTCACCAATTGAAAGGATCCTATTGTTTCTCTAAGATAGACTTTAGATCAGGTTACCACCAATTGAGGGTAAGGAAGAAGGATATCCTGATGATGGCATTCCGTACACGGTATAGCCATTATGAGTTTCTGGTGATGCCTTTTGGGCTAACCAATGCACCAGCTGTGTTTATGGACTTGATAAACCGAATCTATTAAGAGTTCTTAGATCGTTTTGTAGTCGTCTTTGTGGAAGACATTTTGATTTACTCACCCTTAGAGGAGGAGCACGAAAACCACTTGCGAGTGGTGCTTCAGTTGCTTAGAGCCCATAAGCTGTATGCTAAGTTCGAGAAGTGTGAGTTCTGGCTGAAAAATATTAAGTTCTTAGGCCATGTAGTATCTGGGGAAGGAGTGACTGTAGATTCATCCAAAATTGAGGCAGTGAAAGATTGGGCACAACCTAATAATGCCTTTGAGATCCACAGTTTTCTTGGATTGCCCGGGTATTACCGTCGGTTTGTGAAAGATTTCTCCAGACTAGCTTCGCCTTTGACTAGATTGACGTGAAAAAGGGGTCAAATTTATATGGAGTGAGACTTGTGAAAAGTCGTTCCAAGAGCTTAAAGTTAGACTTACCACAGCTCCAGTCTTGATTATTCTGGAGAAGGGTTTAGGCTATTCAGTGTATTGTGATGCCTCACAAAAGGGTTTGGGTTGTGTATTGATGCAAGAGGGAAAAGTAGTAACCTATGGCTCACGGCAGTTGAAGACACACGAGAGGAACTACCCTACTCACGATTTAGAGTTAGCAATTATAATTTTTTCCTTGAAGATTTAAAGACACTATCTGTATGGTGAGAGATTTGAGATATTTTCTGATCATAAGAGTCTGAAGTGTCTGTTTACACAGAAAGACTTGAATTTGAGACAGAGAAGGTGGATAGAGTTCATAGAGGATTATGATTTCAAGTTGCATTATCACCCGAGAAAGGCTAATGTGGTGGCCGATGCCCTAAGTAGGAAGTCCGTTACTAGTGTAGCTTATACAGCTATCCGGGAATGGGAGATGTTGGGTACTCTTGGCAAGTTTGACTTTCATTTGAGCAAGTCTGTTGAGTCTGCAGCCATGTTTTCTGTAGTTGCACAACCTACACTTGTGAATTGAGTGTTAGAGGCACAGAAAGGTGACTTTGAGGTAGAATCCCTCCGGGAGAAGATCTCCAGTGGGAAGATAAAGAAGGAATTAACTGTGTATCCTGACCTGAGTGTGAGATACTGTGACCGCTTGTTTGTGCTGGAGTCTTGCCGAAAGGATGTACTCCGAGAGTTTCACCATTCACACCTTGCGGTGCATTCGGGAGGCACAAAGATGTATCATGATCTGAGTCGCCAGTTTTGGTGAAGGGGTATGAAGAAGGATGTGGCAGTGTTTGTATCGAAGTGCCTTACTTGTCAACAAGTAAAGGCCGAACATCAGAGGCCAGCGGGTTTGTTGCAACCCTTGCCTATAGCTAAGTGAAAATGGGAGCATGTCACGATGGACTTTGTTGTGGGTCTTTTGAGGACTCAATAGGGTAGTGATGCCATTTGGGTGGTAGCTGACCGGTTGACCAAGTCAACGCATTTTATTCCTATGCGCGTGAGAGATCCGGTAGATTACCTTGCTGACTTGTATATTTGGGACATAGTAAGGTTGCACGGGGTCCCTGTGACGATAGTTTCGGATAGAGATCCGTATTTCACAGCTAGGCTGTGGTAGAGCTTATAGAGTGCCTTGGGCACTAGATTGACTTTTAGCATGGCTTACCATCCTCAGACTGACAGGCAGGCCGAGCATACTATTCAAATCCTTGAAGATATGCTTCGAGGCTGTGTCCTTGACTTTAAAGGGTCGTGGGAGAGACACTTACCCTTAGTGGAGTTTGCCTACAATAATAGTTTCCAATCGAGTATTGGTATGGCACCATTTGAGGCCTTGTATGGCTGACCGTGTAGATCTCCAGTGTGTTGGGCCGACGTGGATGATGCACCTTTGTTAGGTCCAGAGTTGGTTCGGGAAATGATGGATAATGTGGTACTTATCCATAAGAGGTTGGTTACAGCCCAGAGTCGCCAAAAGAGTTATGCTGACCGTAGGAGGAAACCTTTGTCATTCGATATGGGTGATCATGTCTTTTTGAAAATGTCACCTAGATGGGGTTTGATGAGATTTGGGAAGGGTGGGAAGTTATCCCCTCTGTTTATTGGTCCTTTTGAGATCCTTGAGCGGATTAGGGAGGTTGTATACCGTTTTGCATTGCCTCCGTAACGTTTCGGAATGCATGACGTGTTTTATATTAGTATGCTTCGGAAATGTGAGTCGGATCCATCACATGTGTTGGATTGGACTGACTTAGAGGTAGATGTGGATGCCTCGTATGAGGAGAGATCGGTGCGAGTCTTGGATAGGCGGGATCAAGTCTTGCAAGGCAAGACAATTCTCTTAGTCGAAGTATTGTGGAAACATCACAGTATTGAGGAAGCAACTTAGTAGCGTGAATTGGAAGTCCGAGAGAAATATCCAGACTTATTTGTTGATGTTTGAGTGTATGTTGAAATTTTGGTTTTGTTTATGAACCATAAAAACATTGTATATGTTTTGGATTTTGAAGACATGGTAAATGTTGAATGCGTTTCAGGAATGCAAGTTTAATATGAGCATTGTATATGTTGTTTGAGTTTTGGAAATGTAAATATACTATAAACATTGAATATGTTTGGGAAAAACTTGAAAATTGTTAAATTTCGGATTATGCATATTGGTAATATATGTTGAGCTATATTTTTGTGAAATTGATCTCTTGGGAAGGGATGGAATGACCGATGGGCGGGTCATGATAACGAGAATTGAATTGTAATCGTTTTGAAAATGGGATAATCATGATTTTGAAACTTGTACTAAAATTTTGGGGACGAAATTCTTTAAGGGGAGGAGGTTATAGCGATCCCGGTTTTGCCCCGACCTTCTTTGTGTCCCAGACTTGGGTTCCGTGGTTGAATATTGTATCCTTGTCTTGTTATTCTCTTTTGACTCTTTCTATTTGAGTTTTGGATTATGTTGGGCGTGTTTGGAACATGTTAGTTGTTAGTTGGTCTAGAATGTTATTGCCCATATTTTGGCTTCTTTGCTCAGGCGAGGCTTCTTGCGCTCGAGCGAGAATTGAGAGTTCTCAGGTTTCCTTCCAGACACAGCTTTTCTGGGGAGGGGGAAGTTCTTCGCTCGAGCGAGACTTCTTGCGCTTGAGCGAGCTTTGTGTTAGTTGTTCCTACGCTCGAACAAGAATTCTTGCATTCGAGCGTGCGTCTGCGTCTATGGCAGACTTGAAGCTTTGCATTCTGCACTTGAACGAGGTCACTTGTTATGTCTGGTCGCTCGAGCGACAACTCATTCGCTCGAGCGAGGACTGCGTATATCAGTTCGCAGCAGAGGAGTTTTATATCACTTTTTGAATCTCTTTTTGCTAAAAACCCTAGATCAACTACCTGTCTCTCTAAATTTCCAACTTCTCTCTACAAATCCCTTAGAATCTAAGAGTTTCTACCCTAGTCCCTTTGTTAAAAAGGTAGAGTTTTGCGTGGGCTTCCATTTGATCTGAAAAAGGTGGAGTTTGGCCATCTTCAAAGTTTCTCCCTTCTTCTCCTTTGAGCTTCTACACTTGAGGTAGGGATATTTTACTCTTTGATATGGGTTTTAACCTAGATATTTGTCATTTGTATAAATGGAGGGATTTGGGAGTGATTTGGGTAAAAGTTAAGGTTTGGCTCTAAACTAAAGAGGAGTTTTCATATTGATTTACAAAGTAACCTTGGGGGTTTGTGTATGAGGTTCTTTATTGTTGAAATGGTGAGATTTGGACCTATAGGTTGATGTTTTGGAATAGGGGAAAAATTGCCGTAAGTTGAGTTGAAATAACTATTTGTGTAAATAATGAAATTGGTTTGGGAATTATGAAATTAGGAGAATATGTGATTGAATGGTGTAGTTTGGTTTCATAAATCACACACCTATGAAAAAGTTGTTAATTTATCTGTTGACAGA
Source organism: Camellia sinensis (assembly GCF_004153795.1). Classification (NCBI taxonomy): domain Eukaryota; kingdom Viridiplantae; phylum Streptophyta; class Magnoliopsida; order Ericales; family Theaceae; genus Camellia; species Camellia sinensis. The sequence goes on along the minus strand of NW_021025588.1, from coordinate 575,887 downwards.
TTTGTTTATCTATTTAGAAAATATCTGTTTTGGGCTATCGGTAGAGGATAACTATGATTGTTGTAGAAACAGCATGAGGACTGAGTAAATTGGAACTAGTCATATGAATATTGTCATTGAATATGACGAATTGATTGAAATGTTGAATATTTGAATTTTGGTAGTCATTATATATGACATGTTTTTAAATACATTGTATATGTATCATTGTTTGGGAGGAAATATGGGATATACTCCATTGTTTGGGATGAGATAGGGAATGGACTCCATTGATAATTAAGTTGGTCGGAGTGTCCAGGGTAAAAGTCCCGAAATTATACATATATGGGTGTCAGTTCCCTCGGATGTGATTCCGTAAAATGGCAAGAAAATGGAAGTGTTGAATAATGTTTGTTATTGAAGTGTTGATAAATGAGTTGTAGTCTCGTTTTGAATTATTTAGATAACAATGAACTATGTCAATGAATTGATTTGGGTAAATGAATAGAAATGGACTGAAATACGGATGTCGATATTGATTGGTCATGAAAAAGGTGTAAGTTGGTTTACTAGTATTGAACATTTATCTTATGCTGATAGCTTAGTTAATTCTCATATATTGTTTAGCATATCTCTATTAGGCTTTGGCTCACCCTACTTGGGAAACCATTTTCAGGTATGCCACCTCCAAGGACATAGCTTGGGAGACTTAGGCATTGAAGGCTCCACTTTTGTGATTTCGTTTTGTGTTGAATGCTTATCCAAGCCGAGGACTTTACTTGTATGGAGACTAGACTCCTCTTTTGTTGTAATCAAGCGAAGTCTTGGAAAGATGTAAGCCCTTAGGGCATTTATTTTGTTGTTTTCAATTAGAGTTACATGCTATAGCTTCAAGATGAACGTTTATAAAAGTGTAATGCATGTGATATCTCTTGTAATATTAACTCTGATGAATGAAAATATAACATTTCTATTATGTGTATAGATCTTGTGAATGATTGATTATATCATATTTTAAGGGCGTTACATGCTATTTACATTCTGTCAATTGTCTTAGGTCTTATTCATCACAAGGAAGGTGGTTGTGACATCCGTATGGTGGTTCGAGGGCTGATTCACACTTTCGCCCCCTTAATGTCCTTTTTCGGTAAAGTTTAATGCATTTTTGGCTCTAACTCCCAAACTATATGTGATAATTACATTATGTCTGTTGTCACAAGTTCTATTTGTGATGGGAAAGGTGGCTGTGACATCCGTACAATGGTTTGGGGGCTGTTTCACATTTTCGCCCCCTTAACGCCCTTTTTCAATAAAGCTTAAGGCGTTTTCTGCTCTAACTCCCAAACTACGTGTGCTAATATTATTCTGTCTATTGTGACAGGTCCTATTTTTCACGGGAAAGGTAGCCGTGGCATCCGTTCGGTGGTTCGGGGGCTATTTCCCAATTTTGCCCCCTTATCGCCCTTTTTCGGTTAAGTTTTAGGCGTTTAAGGCTCCAACTCCCAACCTACATGTGCCAATTACATGCTGTCTGTTGTCACAGGTCCTATTTTTCGTGGGGAAGGTGAATGTGGCATCCGTACGGTGGTTCGGATGCTATTTTGCATTTTCACCCCCTTAACGCTATTTTTCGGTTAAGTTTAATGCGTTTTTGGCTCTAATCGCCAAACTACTTGTGCTAATGACATTCCATCTATTGTGACAGGTTCTATTTGTCACAGGGAAGGTGGTCGTGACATCCTACAGTGGTTCGGGGGCTATTTCGTATTTTTGCCCCCTTATGGCCCTTTTTTTTTTTTAGTTTAAGGCACGCTAACTACCCATCTCTTCACCAACCTCATCATTGACCTAAGACTATCACATTTCCATAAATTTACTTAATTCTACATCTAGAATCTGACTTGAGACTGGTTTGATCACTACATCTATAATAGTTGAATGATCAATTAAGTAAGCGTACATGACGTGAGGATCACATGCATATTTTTCCTGTACAAAAAATCCCGTAGGGTGAGCATAAAGCCTAGAAGGAAATCCTTAACAAAGTATATACATTTTATACAAGTCTCAAGAGGTGAAATGCACATGCCATGCTATGCCCCTTTTTGCAGATAAATCACATTTTCATCTTTTGAAAACCATCATGCTCAATGATGTCATGCAATTTCAATTGTTCAAAACTTAACAATTTATTTCAAGGGCGGTAAATACGACTCTGGTAGTCCCTAGATCGGTGTCTGTGAGTAGACTATACAAGTACTACCAAATTGTCATTTTTATCGGTATCAACTGGAAGGCTCGACACCCATCCGCACGGGTTTTCGGTCTTTCACCTCGGACTCTCAGGCCAACTTATTCAATATCATCTACACTACCTATCAAGACTTACCAACGTATTTATCCCAAAACCATTTCATGAAAACTTGTTTCTCAACATTCTTTTCTCAATGCAAGTTTTCAAATCAACTTTCAAAGTTTAATGTAATTAAATGAATTGTTATGCCAATAACACAAGATGAATATAAATACTTTTATTCCAATTCATCATCCAAGGAATAACACAATTTCCTCTTCTAAAGTATCCTCAACAATTAGTCACTTCAAGACTATTTCAACGTTTTGAACAATAATTTCCAAAATGAACAACAATTCTCATATTCCCTGAAATTCATCATTTATATAAATATAAATAAGAAATTTTTCAAACATCCATTTATTTTGACACACAAAATAAATACAACAATATCATTCATGGATTTTCGGTTTCTCTTAAAAAAATCCCCAAATTCTAGGTTTTTTTACCAAAACTATACAACTCAAATCCTTTGAAAGAAAACCTTCCAAAATCATCTTTTCTTCAATCAATGAAGATCAAAGCCCATAAGATCATTTTAAAAGAACAAGAGACAAACCCACTTTTAAAATTGCTCAACTTCTTGAATCAACAATCAAATTTCAAAGCTATCAAAAGATAATTTCGAAAATCATATAGATCTTGCAAAAATATATATATATATAACTCTAAGAAAATCCCTACCTCATGTTTTGAAGAAGAAATTAGATGAAACCCCCAAAATCAACGATATTGAAACTCGATCTTCACCGCACACAACGAAGCCCTTGAGAAATTAACCAACTTTGATGAAGAACTTATGGCAGAACTCTAATGGATCTTGAGAAATCAAGGTTTTCATCCAATTTGGCGTACGAAAATGTAAAGAGAAGGGAGAGGAAAGGGTTTTTAGAGAGAGAGAGAGATATACAAAAGTGATCTGAAATATCAGATTCACGAACTGATATAATATGGTCCGCTCGAGCGTGGAAAGCCCCGCTCAAACGTCAAATGCACTTTCCCAGTACTTTTGCAAACAGGTCAAACTTCTGAAACCAAACATTCTCCGCTCGAGCGCATAAACGGCCGCTCGAGTGGACAAGCAACTTCTAATGCATTTTATATTTTTGCTTCGGGGGCGTTGCCCCTCAACCCCGCCAAGGCGCTGCCCCTTGGACCCCCGCAAGCTGATCGGGCAGCTCGATCCCCGCCAGGGCACTGCTCTTGAACCAGCCAAAGGGCGCTGCCCCCTGGACCCCCGCGAGCTGACCGGGCAGCTCGACCCCCGACATACTCAACGAAGTGGCAAAACTGGAATCGCTACAATTTGACTTCGCTCACTACATGAATATAGCTGAAGATTTTTGCTTTCTTATGAATTATGTTGTCATGGTTGGAAAGAGATTAAAGGTCAAATAGGGAATCCACCTCCACTCAAGCTTTACTTCCTTCAAGCAATGTAAACAAGCGTGTGTTTGAATCATAAACCATTTCAGTTCCACAGTTGAGAAAAACAGCATAAATGAAATTTAAAATAACTAAAAATTGAAGTTTATTTTTTTCTATAAATGTCACCAAGAACATGATTACAGGAATGCAAATGAAGTATTATGAGGTTCATAGATAATATACATAACCACAAACTTACTTTGAGCATTTATCAGTGTTGGCGAAACCACCATTAGATATTGATAGGATGGTCCCAAAGGAGGAGAAATTTTATGTCCCACAATTGGACAAGGGCCCTGAAAATTAATGGCATTTGTTAGTTTGCAATGCACACCAAACATGGCACAATTGTTAGATCTAGAACCTCCTACATGATGACATCAAGGTTCCTACCCTCAAGATCAAAAAGTTTTTCACAAAGAAGTTTGTAATTGATAGAGCTAATCACAATATGAGTGGCAACACAGCAAACCATTTGAAAATGAAACTGAATGGCTCTGGAAGATGCAAAATAATACTTAAAATAATTAAGAAAAAAATAACATCAAAGCCAAGAAGCAAAAACCAAAAATTTATTTGTGAGAAAAGGAGAAAATACTTCATATAATGTTGAACAAGCTCTGTCTCAAACCATCACATCAACTTTGCTTTCAAGTTATAACGTCCTTCAATTGAGTTCTCCGGCCCTAGAAAAACTGTAGAAGATAATATCTAGTCATTACTTGCCATTGTAATGACCAGAAATTCACAATTTAACCAAGAGTAATGATTCGGAATTGTATACATGCATTGCATACATTCAGGTGACACATGCATGGTAATGATGAGGAATAGTTGAACTACTAATGTATTTGAAAGAGTAAAACTCATTTTAGCCAAGAACTGACTGGAGAAACCATTCCTTTTGGACAACTACATAAAAAAATCCGAACCTAATCAACTGAACCCTCACTTTCCCATTAAGTAAATATGGAAGAACTTGCTGTCCAAATAAGGTTCTTAGCAAACTGAGATAATAGCTTTAGTGGGAAATCAATAGCCCACTCTTATCCCTATTCTTGAAGGAAAATAGTCAACTCACTCCTCTTTCTTCCAAAAAGAGAACCAAAAACTTTTACAAATACAGAATCACAAAAGGTGTTACAATATGTCAATGTGTTCAACTTAAAAACCATTCTTTTTTTTTTTCCTGTTCATAACATATAATTAATCTCTAATAAACTTTGGTTGTAACAAGGCCAATTACCATTCTATGAAGAACTAACTTTGTTTTTATAGTATTTAGAGATGCTGAGAAACTTCTATCTACAATGAAATTAAATTATGTAGAAAATTATGACTAGTTGCGTAGAGAATTGGTCGAGCAAACTTATTCAGCTGTGATTTGACTTGAGATAATCCTATTGATGAATAGGTTTCATCATGTATCAAAATTGTGGTCACTCGAAAAGGCCAAAGTACATATCAAAACGGTCAGCCAACTGTGTATTTCAAACAATTTGCATCTTTCCACCTCAGTGTTCCATACAGTTCCATTTGAGAATGAGAAAAAGCTATAAAAATAAAAATTTACTTCCAAAAGATATGTTGTAACGCCCAAAAAATTGAGCAGGATATATCTATTTATGCAACAAAACCCACCTGATAGATAAACACATATATATAGCTAACTATTCCATACATCCATTTCCATTAAATCCCAAATGCCAAATACATACTGTTCACATCTCAATGCCTCAGTTCCAATCCCAAGCATGCATTTTACAACAAGTATGAAATGGAAACCAAACAGATATTAAGTGCCCTACATGCTTACAAATTTATCCAAGAACATTCTTGGTTATACAAAATGGAGTTTCAACTCAACGCAAATACAGCCCTGGGCTTACATTCAACAAATAACAATAAAACAAAAATGAAGCCTCAGCTCCAAATCCTCCCAAGTCAGTGCCTCGACAGAGGTATATTACCTGTACCTGAAATGGTTTTCCTTATAGGGTGAGCCACAGCCCAGTAGAGATATACTACACAACATATGGACCATGAAAAGACTAAAGAGGAGTATGCTTATGCCATGCTCATGATAAAACAGTTTATCTCTCTTTTTATGAAGTATGCAATGCTAAGATGCAACAACAGATATAAAACCATTTTTATTTTAAACCATATATGTTACATTAATATAGGCTCTGTGAATCTCTAGGTGAGTGTTTGCAAGTAGGCCCTAATGCACTACCACTGTCATTTTTACTAGTAAACTGGAAAGCTCGACACCTAACTGCACGGTTCTACACCCCCTACCCTGATTCACCAAATATTCATCTTTACACAAATAGATATATTTCCAAACATTTCTCAAAAACAGATACATTTCCAATGAAATGAATGTAATGCAATGTCCAATGCAACAAATGACAAATATGGTTCGATTTACCTAGGTCTCATGCATTTCTACGACAATCATGGTTATCCTCTACCGATAGCCCAAAACAGATATTTCTAAACAGATATTTAAACAATTAAATTTCAAAAATTCCGATAAATACAATCTATTCCACATCTCATCAAATATGAACAACTACACTAGTTTTCATATCACAATCACGTCCGGTAACCTCTCAAGGTCCATTTCTAACCGTATCGATTTTATTCCAACAGATACATTAAGCAAAATAATACCGTTAATGCCCAAAAAAAACATCATCTTCTTTCCAAACTCATTCTCCAAGCATTATTCAACAATGACATCCTATTTTGATCAAAAGCTCCAAAAATTAAACATAATTCCTTTGTTTTCTTGAAAAGTGCTCTTTTGGTCGCAAACCGATAAAAATTTCAAAACTAATCGAATAGAAGTCCGTTTTTGCTCAAATTTAAAACATAACTCTTTCATAACCTTACAAACATATTCCAAGTTTACACTTTCGCAATTTGGGCATCAACTCTTTATTTTTCTCAAAATTTCCCTTTTAAACAAATAAATCACAAATTTTCCAAAAATTCTAATTAAATTATATACAACTCTAAGCTCCATATAATCAAGTAAAAGTGCATAAAGAAGTATAGGAAAAATCCCTACCTGGATTCAAGAGCTTCCAGGAAAATAAAAATTTACGGCGACAAAAATTCAATTCGTTCAGATTAAATCGGAGCCCTTGGAACCCTCTACAATTTGATCTATGGAACTAGGGTCTAAAACCCAATAGGTTTTGGTGAATCAAGGATTTTATATAATATAAATAACCAAAGAAAAATTTTTCAGAGGGAGAGCAACTTCAAGACCAACACCAGAGCATAATTCTATCACAGAACATCTGCTAAGCATCTCAGGATTTTTTGAAAGGTAAATATTCAAAAGAGTTGCACCAGGCCACACCAAATGACTCGTCAAATCAAAATCAGTTGAGGCAGATTGGAGGCAAAAGAACTGAAGAACTTGAGATACAAAAGTGATAGTAGGGAGCTGGTAATCTTCAGCCACATGCTGCTTTTTGGTGCCACTACCTACATCATGATGTTGAGCAATTGCCAAAGCATTAGCTAAAGTGTATGTAGTGGGTCCTATTTTATTCCTCCCTCTAAAAAATTCCAATTGCCTTGCAAGCAAATAATAATAATAATAATAATAATAATAATAATAATAATAATAATACTAATAATAATAAAACCACAACCGTATTACATGGTTACTAACGGGTCACGATTTAATCAATTGGGTCCAAAATGAATGGGGTTAAATAATTTAAAATAAATCCCCAACTGAGATTAAAGTATAAATTCAATTTGATTCAACTCGTTACATATGTGATCTCAAATCCAGTCAAATCATCTATAAAGAAAAACCTGTTAAAACAACAAAAATGACAAAAACCTTATTGAGCATCAAAAGATGCTGTAAATTCAGATCCACAAAAATAGCCTTCTATCATCACAATCAGATGAATCTTCATTAGTGAAGAAAATTACAAAATAAAGCCTTCTATCATCACAATCAGATGAATCTTCATTAGTGAAGAAAATTACAAAATAAATAAATAAATAAATAAATAAAAATACAGAAGTGTCCACATTTTTTAACCTCCAACAAATGTACAATATGCTTTTTATTTATAAATGCTAGCAAAAAACGACCTTTAGAAAATTAAATTCAAGAAAATTACTTCCCTAGAAACTTCCAAAAGGGATCAGATCTCAGCCTCATACCTTGCCACTAATAACACTTTTATTTGATAATTTCTATTTTTGAATACATGAGATTACATACAATGGATTAGGGCTTTGAAACTAATGAAAGAGAAAAGAAAAATAGGGGGAAAGGTATCAAACCCTAAAATCAAACCCATTTACAACATTAAACCCATAAAACTCTAGTAATGAAACCACTTCAAACAAACACATTTCAGAAATGAAGACAAAATGAAACTGAATGGGTAGAACAAACAACCCTAGAGCAAGAGTTCACAGCTGGGGAAATAGAAGAAATGGTAGAGAGAGAGAGACCGAGAGTGAGATAGAGAGCAAGAGAGCAACAGAGCAAAAGGAAGTGAGAGAGCGAACCTGTTAGCAGCGGTGGTGGTAATGATTTGCGGTGTACGGGGACCGACAGTGCTGAGGATGCGCGGTCGTGAGGTTTGATCGTCATAAGGTTTGTTGATTTGCAGTGGTGAGGTTTGCTGAGAGAGAGGTTCTGTGGCTGTGGTGTATACACAGAGAGGGTAAAAGTGTGAAACAGAGGCGCAAATCTGAAATTATTCCCTCTATAAAATTTTGAGCTTCCACGACTAAATGATTTCTTTGTTGGGAAATGTATACAAGGAGTAAATAATTTCATGCTATTTGGCGACTAAATATTATTTTGGTCGCTAAAAAGGGTGTGAAAAATCTAACTAATAAAAATTATTTTAGCCTAAATTATATACTATTGCCGACTAAAATTGTTTTAGTCGCTAAAAGTAGTAATTTGGTGACTAAATATTTTGGTCGCCAATTAATTTTATAAATCCTTCCAAAATTCGAAATTTTCCCTCTAAATATTTAATTATTTTGGCGACCAAACTTTTGATCGCCAAAGATAAAAAGTAAATTTTTATTTTTTATTCGGCGACAAAAAAATTTTAGCAACCAAAACTAGCTATATAGCGACTAAAATATTAATAGTCACTGGAAAAAAAAATTTGGCGACCAATTTGGTCGCCTAAAGTCTGAAAGTAAATTTTTATTTTTTATTCGGCAACTAAAAAATTTTAGAAGCTAAAGCTATCTATACAGAGGCTAAAACATTTTTTAGTCGCCAATTGTGGCATTTTTAGCAACTAATTTTTTTTTAGTCACCAATAATCAATATTTCCTGACTAAAAAAATTAATAGCTAAATATTGTACTTTTGTCGACTAAAAAATTTTTGGTCGCCAATTCCACAAGTTTTGGCA
>NW_021025588.1:542772-565203 GCF_004153795.1 Camellia sinensis | reverse complement strand
TCGAAGTTCGTTTTTGTTCAAATTTAAAACATAACTCTTTCATAACCTTACAAACATATTCCAAGTTTACACTTTCGCAATTTGGGCATCAACTCTTTATTTTTCTCAAAATTTCCCTTTTAAACAAATAAATCACAAATTTTTCAAAAATTCTAATTAAATTATATACAACTCTAAGCTCCATATAATCAAGCAAAAGTACATAAAGAAATGTAGGAAAAATCCCTACCTCGATTCAAGAGCTTCCAAGAAAATAAAAATTTCTGGCAACAAAATTTCGATTCGTTCAGATTAAATCGGAGCCCTTGGAACCCTCTACAATTTGATCTATGGAGCTAGGGTCTAAAACACAACAAGTTTTGGTGAATCAAGGATTTTATATAATATAAATAACCAAAGAAAAAATTTTCAGAGGGAGAGATCTATTTTTGTTGCAGGACAATAACTTATATTTAGAAACAGGCACTGTTGAAATTTAGTCAATGAACTCCTGCATCCAGATTTAGATGTTGATTCTACCACACAAGCAAGTGAAGCTGCAACTAACTCCTCAGACTCCTTGTATCCTATTGACAACCGTGTCGCGTAATCATTAGCCACATGCTGCTTTTCGGTGACACTAACTGCATCATGATGTTGAGTAATTGCCAAAGCATCAGCTAAATTGTATGTAGTGGGTCCTATTTTATTCCTCCCTCTAAAAAATTCCAATTGCCTTGCAAGCAAATAATAATAATGATAATAATAATAATAATAATAATAATAATAATAATAATAATAATAATAATAATACCACAACCATATTACATGGTTACTAACGGGTCACGATTTAATCAATTGGGTCCAAAATGAATGGGGTTAAATAATTTAAAATAAATCCCCAACTGAGATTAAAGTATAAATTCAATTTGATTCAACTCGTTACATATGTGATCTCAAATCCAGTCAAATCATCTATAAAGAAAAACATGTTAAAACAAGAAAAATGACAAAAACCTTATTGAGCATCAAAAGATGTTGTAAATTCAGATCCACAAAAATAGCCTTCTATCATCACTACCAGATGAATCTTCATTAGTGAAGAAAATTACAAAATAAATAAATAAATAAATAAAAATACAGAAGTGTGCACATTTTTTAACCTCCAACAAATGTACAATATGCTTTTTATTTATAAATGCTAGCAAACAACGACCTTTAGAAAATTAAATTCAAGAAAATTACTTCCCTAGAACCTTCGAAAAGGGATCAGATCTTAGCCTCATACCTTGCCACTGATAACACTTTTATTTGATAATTTCTATTTTTGAATACATGAGATTACATACAATGGATTAGGGCTTTGAAACTAATGAAAGGGAAAAGAAAAATAGGGGGAAAGGTATCAAACCCTAAAATCAAACCCATTTACAACATTAAACCCATAAAACTCTAGTAATGAAACCACTTCAAACAAACCCATTTCAGAAATGAAGACAAAATGAAACTGAATGGGTAGAACAAACAACCCTAGAGCAAGAGTTCACAGCTGGGGAAATAGAAGAAAGCGTAGAGAGAGAGAGAGAGAGAGAGAGAGAGAGAGACCAAGAGCGAGAGAGCAACAGAGCAAAAGGAAGTGAGAGAGCGAACCTGTTAGCAGCGGTGGTGGTGATGATTTGCGGTGTACGGGGACCGACGGTGCTGAGGATGCGCGGTCGTGAGGTTTGATCGTCATAAGGTTTGTTGATTTGCAGTGGTGAGGTTTGCTGAGAGAGAGGTTTTGTGGCTGTGGTGTATACACAGAGAGGGTAAAAGTGTGAGACAGAGGCGCAAATCTGAAATTATTCCCTCTATAAAATTTTGAGCTTCCACGACTAAATGATTTCTTTGTCGGGAAATGTATACAAGGAGTAAATAATTTCATGCTATTTGGCGACTAAATATTATTTTGGTCGCTAAAAAGGGTGTGAAAAATCTGACTAATAAAAATTATTTTAGCCTAAATTATATACTATTGCCGACTAAAATTGTCTTAGTCGCTAAAAGTAGTAATTTGGCGACTAAATATTTTGGTCGCCAATTAATTTTATCAATCCCTCCGAAATTCAAAATTTTTCCCTCTAAATATTTAATTATTTGGCAGCCAAACTTTTGATCGCCAAAGATAAAAAGTAAATTTTTATTTTTTATTCGGCGACAAAAAAATTTTACCAGCCAAAACTAGCTATATAGCGACTAAAATATTAATAGTCGCTGAAAAAAAAAATTTGGCGACCAAAAATTTGGTCGCCAAAAGTCTGAAAGTAAATTTTTATTTTTCATTCGGCAACTAAAAAATTTTAGAAGCTAAAGCTATCTATACAGAGGCTAAAACATTTTTTAGTCGCCAATAGTGGCATTTTTAGCAACTAAATTTTTTTTTAGTCGCCAATAATCAATATTTCCTGACTAAAAAAATTAATAGCTAAATATTGTACTTTTGTCGACTAAAAAATTTTTGGTCGCCAATTCCACAAGTTTTGGCAACTAAATTTTTTTTAGTCGCTAAATTTAATCGCCAAAAGTATATTTTGTTATAGTGAATGTACAAAGATATTTTTCATTCACACTAATCTAAAGAAGATTCACACAGTATTTATACAAGAATATTTATATATACTCTAAACTATATCTAATATACATATGCACATCTAACAAACTAGCCTAACTAACTAACTCACTCTAACAACCTCTTGTACAGCTGGACTATCAGCTACACTGCCTTCTCTTCATACCCTTGACACATTGGATGAGTGCTACTGCTACAGCTTATGGACCCACTGATCAAATCCTTATCCCTCACCACCCTTGCCATAATTTAATCCAAGAATTTCAATGTTGACAAGACAAGTGCAAATTAATATAATGCTTGTGTATAAAATTAATATAATATCATTAAATGGTGTTTTGTTCAACATAAGACATCTAGAAGGAGTGGTTGAGTGTAATCTAATTGATTATATATATAAAAGCTAAGGATTTTCCCCTAATATCATGCCAATAATGATCAAGACATTCCACCTGTAACTACAATAAATAAGGGCCCTCAATGAGAAAATTGCCCAATCAAAAGGCCGAAAGAGTTGAACGTAGCTGTTGTATATATACACTAACGTCAAAGACGATGATGTTGATATGATTCTCAATAGAACAGTCTAGATTGCATCATTTATTAGTCAGCAAAGACATCATTTTTTGGCCCAACAAAAAGTAGTTGTATATATAGACAAACACGATGTTAATATATATGATCCTCAATTGAACAGTCCTCAATAGATTGCATCATTTATTAGTCAGAAGAACGTCATAAAAAGGCATGTAAGTAGTGCATTTTACTTGGCATGGCATCTGGACTTTTATTTATCTTTTGTTTTTTAAACTTGTTTATCTATTAACACCTATGAAGCACGGGTGTGGGTACGGATACAGAATACGATACAAATATATTGATGCGGTAAATTCTTAAAAAAGTAGAGTACAGGTATGTCTAGGGTATGTCAATTTTTTATTTTTTATTTTTTTTAAATTTATAGCTAAACATCCAAATCAAAATTTTAATATCAAAACTAAAAAGAGAACAATTTGTCTAAAAAGTTATATAATTATTCCTTTTCTTTTTTTTTATTGTCTAAAACAGGATATAAAAGAGAAACCATAACTCATGGGTAAAGAGTGTTGGAAATAAATTACTTGATATTTATAAAAGAGAAACCATAACTCATGGGTAAAGAGTGTTGGAAATAAATTACTTGATATTTTTAAAATTAAAAGAAGAATATAAAAGTTACAATGATATTTTCAAAATTAAAGAAGAATATAAAAGTTACAATAAATTCTAGCATCCGCGCGCGCGCACACAAAAAAAAAAAAAACATTTTGCCATACCCACAACGTACCTAAATATAGTTTCCGTATTCAGCATATGTATTCGGCATACCTAGTACGCTTACCTCCGTACTAGTACACGTACCCACACCCAGTAAGTAACCGGTACTTGTACGACACTATTTTTAGAATACCGTGCTTCATAGATTAACACTTAATATGAGGGCAATAGGAATAAGGGAGGTACCCAACTATAAGAATCAAGACCAAACATCAAGATTATTAGGAGTCACTTTATCTACAGAGTAAAATTATAGAAGTTCAATATGAAGATTTTCAAAGATGAGATAAAAACATGTGTTAATTTTCAAATAAGGCTTTGGAATATTTTAGGAAGATGGTTAAAAGCTGTTTTTTAATTTTTTTGATTTTTTTTGTGAGAGATGAAAGTGGGTTAAAAATTGGAAAATGACTTTTAATGCACTTCCCAAAATAGGCATTTGTTTTGATTTTGATTTTTTTTAAATATAATTGAATTTAAAAAGACAACCTAAATGATCCAAAATTTAAATACAAATTCATTTATAAATTTAAAATTTAAACACCGCTTAAATAATCATAATGATATTATAAGGTGAAAATAAATGTCAGAAAAAATGTTAGAAGCTTAGAAAAATTATTTGATAGTGTGGAGGACAATTTACATAATTTAATATTTATTAGTTACGATAATAACACTTAATACATTTTATTATGTTCTTAAGAAATAACTTAATAAATGTGAAATTATACAGGGCGTAGAGTATTATTTTATGACTGATCAAATAATCTATCTAGAAGCTGATACAATTTAGGACAGACTAGCCAGTCTTGATTTGATGGTTCAACTAATCCTCCAATGAATATAAATGTGGAAAAAAAATTAAGAGTAACCGATGAACTATAAGATTGAAGTTCAATTGTCTCCTCATTTTTAAGACAAAAGAGTACATTCCTTGCGCAGTTGAGAAAATTCGCCTCATTTTCAAGACAAAAGAGTACAATCCTCGCCTAGTTGAGAAAATTCGCCTCTCATTTTCAAGACAAAAGAGTACAACCCCTAACTAGTACATACTAGTAATTTTATTAACAATCCACTAAAAATAGAAGAAGTCAAATGTGATTAATTATATTAAAGTAATCATATTCATTGCTCATGGTGAATATCATGTTACATTATTTATATAGTGTTTTTTAGGAAATAAAAAAATTATAAAATATATTAAGTGGATTATTTTATAAAGGGCAACATTCATTTTATCCTTTTGATTTGAGCGCAAAGCACCTTACCATAATTATAAGGGTAAAATTCATTTTACCCTCTTATATTTACCCTCTTATAGTTGGAGATCAAAACACTTTATATGATTCAAATATAGTCAAAAAGTTCCTATATGATTTTAAACCAAAGTGAAACTATTAACACCATTAACTATAGATGTGAAATGATTGTAATGCCCTCAAACCATATATATATATATATATATATTTTGTTATTTTCTTTCTCTCATCTCTCATACACATGATTTATAATGTCTAACAATAAGTCAATTAAATCACAATTAATTATAAATTCTTAATTATTTTTTTGTAATTCTTAACTTTTTATTCTGATTTAATTTAATTATATTTTATATCACGATTAATTCTAAATATTTAATTATTTATTATAATCAACTTTTTTAATCTAATTTCAATTTAATTATATTTTAGATAACAATTAATCAAAAATTCCTAATTATTTATTGTAATTCCTAACTTGTTAATCTAATTTTATATTATTTATATTTTAGATCAATTCTTAATTATTTAATATTTTTATTTAATTATATTTTAGAACAATCCTTAATTATATTTTAATTTATTTTATTTTAATTAACATATTAATCTAATTTTAGATTTGAAGAAAATATGGGTAAAATTGTCTTTTTTTCTTTTGTATTAATTTCACTTTATTTTTTTTCAGAAAATCAAAACTACTTTAAAAAATAGTGTGTGTGTGTGTGCACATTCCATTAATTTCGATGAAAAAATTAACGATGACATTTTAGTCAAATACCATATGGAGGCTTTCTCGTTATATGTAAATTATAAGGGATAAAGTGTTCTAGTCCTAAACTGTGAAGCTAAGGCCTCGTTTGGGAAGTTAGTTATTTTAACTTTGGCTTTTGACTTTTTAGTTATTTTAGTCTAACTAAAAAAGCTATGTTTGCAAAGATAATTATTTTTTTTTATATTTAATTTGCTAGTTATGAGAGAAAAGGTGAAATTAATCCGTACAAAAAGAACAAAGACAAGGTTGAGGGCATGCGGGGTTTTTTTTTTTTCCTACTTTGTAATTCTTCTTTCTATTTATGAATTTTTTTTGCCTCTTTCTTTTTTTCTTAATGTTGTTGTATACATTCCAAATAATTAAGCTATTTTTGAAAATAATTAATTTCTAAAACTATGTATCAAATTAACTGACTTTTTAAAATTGTAGATTCAAAATGCGATTTTACTATACAATCGTATCTTGAAAATGTGATTTTGTATTGACATAACCCACGTTCACAACACCAATTATGCAATTAAATCGTACTTTGAAGTTACATTTTTTTAAAAGTCTATTAGTTTGATAAACAGTTTGAAAAGTAAATTACTTAACTAAATAGTTTAATATTTTTGAATATTAAGAAAAAAAACTCCTCTTTTTTTGTGTTAATGAAAAATAAATCACTATCACCATAGCTTTCAACCCAACAACCCCCATTAATTTTTATGGTAAAAAATATACACAAAGTAATCTCACTAAAAAAATAAAATAAAATCCCTAAAAGTATTTTATAAAAGCTATACATACACACAAATGATATATAATAGAAAAAGGATTATGCTATGGGGATCCAAAGATGTTGGGTGTGTTTGGTTGTATATTTTGGAAATAATTTTGGAGTATGAGAGTTTGGGATGATTTAATATTTTTGTTATAGTTGAGTAGATATGTGTGAGAGAAAAAATGATTGAGAATGAGAGAGGAGAGAGAAAAAGTGATTGATTGATGTGTAAGAGTGTGATGCCCAGCGCGTGTTTTGCCTTACATTCTAGAATTTTCATTTGAATTATCGTTGTTAAAAATACTAGCTAAGTTTTCGTTGATAATTCTTTCTTGAAGCTTCCTCTGTTGTAGTTGTCTCGGTTATGAGTTTTTACTCGTTTCGGAAGGTGCGGGGTCGGCTCCGGGGTGCCCGGGAGCGTAGCGAGAATTTTGGGTGGCTGGGCCAGGGCTGCACGTGCGGGGCCCTAGGCCGCACGTGCGGGGAGGGGCCGCATAAGCGGTGGGCTAGGCTGCACGTGCGGTGAGGGTTGAATCTCCTGGGCGCGTATTCTGAAATGGGCCGCACTAGCGGCAGAGATGGGACGCACGAGCGGCAGATCAGGGCCGCATGAGCGGGCAAGGGCGTCGCACGTGCGGAGCTCGAACAGTCTGAAACTCTGCTTTTTATTTCATTTTGTTCCGAATGTATCTCATATTTTGCACATCCCTCTCTCACTCTAAACCCTATTTTTCTCCCCCTTCTCTCTAGAAAACTTCCTCAAACATTAAAACTCTTTGATTTTTGCAATCTTTGGGCCAAGATCATCACCATCTTCCTCTAGATCTTGAAGATCAAGAACAAGAGCTTCACTTGGTGTGGTAGAAATCAAGCTCCCTCTCATCCTTGAAGTTAGGGTTTCATCATCAAGCATTGAGGTAGGGATTTCTTTGATTCTTTTCAATACCACTACTATAGATAGACATGTGGTGGATTATTATTGCATAAAAACCATGTTGAATGGATCTATTTTCAAAAATCATGATAGATGGCATGAGATTTGGGTGTGAGGTTGAAATCTCATGAGATGGGTTGATGTTGGGTTAAATTTGGGGGTGATGCAATAGGTTCATGATAGAGACTGTGAAAGCCCTAATTTTTGCAATACTGTCTAATAGGTAAAAAGCGGGTTAACATTGTGGATTAATTATGTCATGAGTAAAAGAAAATGTGATGAAAAATTTTATAGTGAAATTACAAATAAAATGGGTTTCATAATTTGAGTATTTATTTGTGTAGGATTTGACTGTGTTTAAAACACGATGAATTGATGAATTTACCATGTCACTAGTTAAGAAACTTGATTATTGATTTGGTGATAATTTGTGCCTTACCGAATTGTTATGAATTTAGTTCTTTAACTTGTGTTGAGTCGATTTTAGCTAAATCAAACAAATTGTTAATTGTTAATTGTTAAAAGGGGATCCAACCATGAGCTTAAAATTTATTGAGTTAAACTTTCGTTAAGTAGAAATGAAGTAAATTGTGATTGTGTGGTCAATGTGGGATTTCCTTGTCTAAATGGTAGAAGTTGAGTTGTGGATGGTATAGTTTGTGTATTGTAAATTGGGAATTCTTGGAATTTAATGTCAAAGGAAGATGAAACGATAATGTCCTTTTAATTGAGAAAAGAACATCAAGCGATAAATGAAACCTTGGAGTCGTGTTGATTATTGGTCTAAAATCTTGTGAGAATTAGTTAATGGTATTATGTGTTTAACATATGTCTTGCTTAGAGGTTTTGTCATTGGTCATCGGTGGAGGATGACATTATGATTGTTGTTATGATTATGTGTCTGTAGTACACTTGTGTTATCTGTGAATGTGGTTTGGAATGATGATCGAAAGGGGTGTGATACGCTGAGAATCAAAGATACCATTGCCTTCCAGCTAGCGCCTGGAGAATTGGCTGCGCTGAGAATCTGAGGTACCATACCCTTCCAGCTAGCGCCTGGTAAAATGGAGCAGAGGTACCATTCCCTTCCAGCTGGTGTCTGGTAAATTGGCATCTTGTTGTGAGAGGTGTATCAGTGGCTTACCGTGCTGCGGGCAAGTAGAGCAGGAGTTATTTATTGTTGTTTTTAGTTTGATTGTGTGTACCATGTGTTTTAAAAATTGTGATTTTGTAAGGTGATTTGTCTCATATGTTGAGTAGAGGTGTTATGTAAACTTGGATGTGCTAGAGAGTGGTTGATGGAGTTTCCATCATAAGTTATTTTATTAAAGGTATTCCTTGAATCTTGGTCAAATGATGTTTATAAATGGGTTATGAATAACTTGAGGAAAACGGATTTAGTAAACGTGTTTTCAAAATGCAGGGGATGTTTCTTGGTCTTTTGTTACAAATAAAAAATATGGTTATCGAGTAATAATTGTCTTGAAATGGGAATTGGGTAAGGAAAGTGAAACTTGGTTTTGTTGTGCAAACTGAATGTTTTTTAGAAAAGTATTATGTAAGTGTACTTTGGTTATAAAACGTCACATTATTTATATGATATAAGATTTGCATTCATGATCATAGCTATCTGTAAGTTGTTATTGTTGAGGATCATGTTGAGATCCCTACTGGACTATATGTTCATCCCATATTGTTGAATCTTTTTCAAGAGACTATCAGAATGTGCTACAAGATTTCAGATCTTCTTTATTTGTTGGCCACGGGGCCTCTTATGTGTAGGCGGAATGTCATTGGTGAAACAGGGTTAAACCCTTCCTCCTAATTTAATTGATGATTTAATTGATGTAAGCCTACGGGCAATCCATCTAATTGTACCTTTATATTGCATTCATCTTACCTGAACGAGAGAACTCTTGTCAATGTATTCCATGTAATTATAATGAGCTTCCGTATTTTATCTCTGAAATAGAAATTATATTAATGGCTTTGGTAACGGGTTCCGAGTAATAAAAAACGGGGCGTGACAAAGAGATAGAAAGCAATTTTGAATTTTTTTCTAAAATTACTAAACCAAACAAATTTTTAAAAAAAAAATTCAAAATTTATTTCTCAAAAGCAAATCAAACAACACTACAAGAAAAGTCAATTTTTAGTCGCCAAAAGTCGGTTTTTAAGTTTCCCCAACTAAATTTTTTAGTCGCTGGTTTGGTCGCTGGTTTGGTCGCTGGAAAATGGTCGGGAAAGTTATTGGCGACTAAAAAACTTTTAGTCGCCAAAAAGCAAGTCTTTAGCGACAAAAACTTTGGTCGCCAATAGTCAATTATATTTTTTAAATTATACATTTGGCGACTAAATTTTTAGTCGCCAATAGTCAATTATATTTTTTAAATTATACATTTGGCGACTAAATTTTTAGTCGCCAATAGTCAATTATATTTTTTAAATTATACATTTGGCGACTAAATTTTTAGTCGCCAATAGTCAATTATATTTTTTAAATTATACATTTGGCGACTAAATTTTTAGTCGCCAATAGTCAATTATATTTTTTTAAATTATACATTTACCGACTAAAAATATCGTATTAATATAAAAGTATATATATAAACATAATTATTTTTTATTGAACATAATTTATGTAAAAATAAATTATTTAGTAGAAAAAAAGGACACCACTTTTGGCGACTAAACATAATTTTAGTCACCAATTCTATACTTTTGGCTACTAATTATTTTTTAGTCGTTAAAAAAAAATTTCCCGCTCTAAAATTACCACTTTTGGCGACTAAACTTCTTTTTAGTCGCCAAAAAGCCTCACTTTCGGCTACTAAACGTGTTTTTAGTCGCCGAATGCTTCACTTTTGGCTACTAATTTTTTTTAGTCGCCAAAAGGCCTTACTTTTGGCTACTAAAATTTTTTTAGTCGGTAAAAGCCTAGCTTTTGGCGACCAAACAGATTTTTAGTCGCCGAATGCCTCACTTTTGGCTACTAAATTTTTTTTAGTCGCCAAAAAGCCTTACTTTTGGCTACTAAAATTTTTTTAGTCGCCAAAACCTATACTTTTGGCTTCTAAATTTTTTCAATCGCCAAAAATCTTTACTTTTGGCTACTAATGCATTTTTAGTCGCCAAATGCTATACTTTAAGCGACAAAATGTGATTTTTTAGTCGCCAATAGTGCTTTTTCTTGTAGCGCAAGGCCGCTACTTCTCTAGATTGTCAGGAGATTCAAAGAGAGAGTGTCACCTCATTAATGAGGTGAGCTTGTGACTAAGATTTTCTTTTTTCTTTTTTTTTTAGAAACCAAAACAAACCACAAGATAATATATTAAGCATGAAAATTATTTACAGATCTGGCTAGGTCATGTGCTGGTTTAACATCCTATCGTTGGACCTTACAAAAACGCAGATGTGGAGATGTGGTTTGGAAATACTCTTCTGATCGAGGGAAAGGCTTGTGATCCTCCGCTAGTCACCTGAAAAGGAATAAATACTTTGGTCGGGGGTGCCGAAATTAGCACTCCGACAGGCAAGTCAGTCTCTACACTCAGGATTACTTGTATTATAAGTTAAACATAATAGTTCTCATATACCTTCCTCTAACTGATGACCCTGTATTCATATTACTCTCTTTCTTGGGCCTCGGGACCGGGCCCACCTTCAATGTGCCGTATAACTATTTATTCGGCTTCGTTTGTAGCAAACCGTCTTCTCGCTCGGCCCCTTATTCAATCGGCCATTTCGCCGAATGGGGCAAGATTTAAATCAAGGGACGGGGTTGAATGAAATAAGTGCTTCGACCCAAGTCCGACTATTTGGCCTCTTCATGACTTCCAATATTCAGCCCCCACAATTGCCCCCCAAACACTTCACTTACGACAGTTAGTTGGAGTGTTTGGTTTTGAACTTCGAAAAGTCAAAGGCGAAATTCCACGGTTATCCTCATTTCAACGCAGATGTCAGAGCACACACCTCTCGGTTATCATTTCAACTTTCCCGCCTCTTCATACGCCTCCATTTATTATGATTTAAAATCTTGTCATCTTCTCGAACACACATTTTGGACGCTTAAAGTTTTTGAACTGCCTTCTGACTCGTCTCTGAAACTTTCATTCGTCCTCCATTGTCTTCTTCGTCTCTTGTAAGTCTCCTTCCTCCCTGCTCTCTCTCCGCTTTGAGTCCTTTTCCCTGGTTTCCCCTTAGTTTAGCACACTCCTACAAACTGATCAAAATGGCAAAGCATCTGAAAGACCTCCTCTCTGCGGATCGAATTTCTAGCTTTCGACGCCATTTTTCTATCCTTGATGATGTCTGTCTGTCACTCGTGACAAACAGCACTCTCGATATGGAGAGGGCTGATAAATCCACGATTGTCTTCCCTCTCTTATCGAACGCAGAAGGTGGAGTCTGTTTCCCCCTTCACCTATTCCTTAGGGCTGTGCTTTACCACTGGGGTTTAATCCCTTCCTAACCCAATGTCAACTTTTTTAGAATTTTAATGGAGATTATAGAGCTAAACCGTCGCCTTAGGATTAACCTCGGCATCCCAGCTCTCCGGCATTGTTATGCCTTAGCTAAGTCTTCTGGTCGGCACGGATGTTATTTGCTTAGGGCCAAGGACACCGACCATCAGCTAGTGACTATGCTTTCCAGTTTTGGGAAGCGAGTCGATGATGTTATGGTCATTGTCTAAGGCAACTGGGAATTCAGCGAAGGCAAGGATCGCCTCGACCCTATTCCTAGACGGAGGGGTGAACCAGGTGGCCGTATAGCTTCTTCTGTTTGTTATTGTTATATATGTATATGTATTTTTTGTTATATATCTATAAAGCTTAATTTCTGAGACCTCATGGTTTTTCTTGTGCAGGAAACGATTTGAAGAAAGTCCTGACTTCAACCGACGACGCCGTCCTTTCAGAAGTCAAAGCTGCACTCAGATATTTCAGCCATCCAAGTCTCCAGAAACAAGGGAGGGCGGCCCACGTTCTGCTTCGCTACGAGCTGACCTATACCACCTTCTCGGCAGCAGAAAACATCCCAATTCCAAAGGGTGAAGAGTCTCTTACCGCTCTTATTTTGATCGACTTCAAAAACCTGCGGCAAGTTGGTTTCGAGGGATCCGATTCGGAGTGGGCGAAAGTAGCTGAGGTCCCCAAGTCGGATCATTCCGAAGCAGAGGTAGACGAGGCATTGAAATTGGCCTTTGAGGAAGCCGGCCTTAATTCAGCCGACCCTCCGCCTACTTCGAGCCAAGGGAAACTTCCATTTGACAACGTTTTCAACGGTTTAGAGGATCTTCCCGACGCATACCCCGAAGACATAGTTGGGTTAAGCCTCACACAACTCGCCAAGAAGGCGAACGCAGAAAGGATGGCCGCGCGGCAAAGAGCAGATGCCATTCGATCCGAAGTGTGAACTGCCGCCGAATCTCAGCCCTCCCTACCCGTTGCTGAATCTCAGCCCCCCTTTCCTGTTGAGGAAATGACAAAAACCTAAAGTGCCGAGTCCGCTATGGTCGAGCAGGCTGATCAAGAGGCCAAGCAAAGGGTAAAGAAACGTCCTGCCGAGGTCGAGGCCGGTTAAGAAGAAAACTGTGCCGACAAACGACCTCGTTTAGAGGAGTCGGATGTGATCGTGCCTTTTGTCATTCAGCCGAAGATAAATAACACGCTAATCTCCTCTGATGCTTCGGTCATTAAAGATCCTGCCATCGCGCTCAGCATGGCTATGTCCGTCTCATTGCCGACTGACAAGGCGGCTTTCCAGGCGGAGCCGAATCTGGTTACAATAGCATTAGCCGCTCAATTGGCTCTTTTGGTATATGTCTTGACTATCTTTTTATTTTATGCAAATACTGTTTTGGTTTTAATTTCCTATTTTGCAAACGGTCAGAAGGATAGCCGAGATGGGCCGTCGCCATCACGACACTATCGAACAGCTTGGCCGTTTACAGATGGAAGTTGAAAGCCAAAGGAGCAGGGCCGAGTTCGAAGCCTTGAGGGCGAAGATGGAAGGCGTGAGGGCCGAGAGTGAGATGGAGAAGGCCAGAAATACAGACGAGCTCAGGTTGGCTACCGAGCAGAGGGTGAATGCAAGTGAAGCTGCTCTCAAGTTAGCCCAAGAGGCGATTGCCAAACTTGAGGTGGACTTAGCAGAATCAAAAGCGGCGAAAGAGGTAGCCGACTCTAAAGCTAAGAAGGCGTACGAGGCTGGGCAAAGCGCTGCCCTTGCCAATTACGTGGAAGAAGTCCCCAAATTCGAGAATTGGGGATTCAAACACGGCTGGCTCAAAGCCCTTGCTACTGCTAATGTGGCATTGGCTATGCCAATTCCATATAAGTAAGTGGATATTGAGCCGCTGGAGTCTGACTTCGAGGATTGATGAGGGCAATAGTAATTTTTGTTTTAGGATTTTGAATGTAATGTTACAACTTTTGTTTTAGGATTTTAAATGTAATGTTACAACTTTTGTTTTAGGATATTGAATGTAATGTCACAGATTTTATTTTTTAGTTTTCATATGTAATATGGCCACAAATATCTGCCCAATTTACTAATGAAAATTTTCTTTTTACTTTGCTATTATTTGTGCTGAATTTTGTTATGGATGAATGGTATTGCTTTCAATTGTAAAATGGCAACGTTTTCTTTTCAATACCAAGTGCATGGGCTTCAAAAGCCGAATAAGACTAGTTCATGGAATGGCTGCGGCATAAATCTGCCCCTGCCCCAGCCAGTGCATGAGCTTCATAAGCCGAATAGGACTCGTTCATGGAGTGGTTGCGGCATAAATCTATCGGCGTTGGGTTTAGATACTTGGCCGATCAGATTAATAAATCTGCTATTGCCCCAGCCAGTGCATGAGCTTCATAAGCTGAATAGGACTTATTCATGGAATGGTTGCGGCATAAATTGATCGGCGTTGGGTTTAGATACTTGGCCGATCAGATTAATAAATCTGCCCTTGCCCCAGCCAGTTCATGAGCTTCATAAGCCGCATAGGACTGTAGACGTCCCCGAATGCCCCGGGAGGATGAGGTCCCGTTCTGTTCGTTTTGGGCTCACTACAAGTTCGGACTCTCAAATTGTCACGGTTCTAAATCTGAACAAAAGAGTCCAAATTCGGCAAATCGTTTTGAGAAAACAGATTTTTTTTTTAAAGACGTGCCAAACATGGACTGCTTTGGAAGATACAGAATCGCCACCTAAATGTTTTACTTTGGGGAAATTTAGGAAACCCTGACTCGTTTGCCTAAGGCCACGTGTCCGTCATCACCAAAGTTGTCTCGGCTCGGGAACTTTGGTACGATTGGGAAAGGTCACTTCGTGAGCACCCCCGCTCGCCCGATCAAAGATCGGCCTCTACTAACCATGATATCTATTTTTGAAAACATTATGCGTTCTTATTCCGGTTATTAGCCTAGATTTACTGTGTGATGCGCACAGCATACAAGTATAGACTGGGTTGCCTGAATTGGAACAAAACATTTCATGTTTGTTTATTTGAAAATGGTTTGATGGTGCTACCCGCAAGTAGGCTAAGACGTGGATTTGTCATCCTCGGATGGGCTTAGAAAACATGATTTTGCCACTATCTAGTGGGCTTAAAACTCACAATTAATGAATTGTTCCAATTCAAATAACCCAACCTTCACCCACAAGCATTCAGGCAGTTATATCACATAAGCATATAGCCTCATGGTAAGCATGCTATCATGGCAGTCATTCACGCGCATGCAAGGATGCTAAAGCATAAAACTTACCGTGTACTCCAAGCCAAAACAAAAGCTATGTTAGAAATCCATGCATGATCCTAACTATATAGAAATGCCTAATACAACACATGCAAAATGCAACTAAGATAGGCTCGGCTATTCTAAAGATGGCATGTGAAATGCTACAACTAACATGTATTCAACTTGGAATTGAAATGCAATGTAGTTAGTATGATGCGCCGAGCCTGGTGCATGCAAAACAGATGAATGAATGCAAACATGCTATCATACTGTATGCTAATTGAAATATGCCCTAATCTAACCATCATAAGCTGATAAATAAAAGGAAGAAAGACATGGGGTTGGAAGACATACATCACACACACGCACACTTATTACAACATTGCCCTCGCGCAGAGGGTCCGAATAAATAATACAGTCCCAAATGAATAAACAATATAGTCCCGAATAAATACAAAGCCCTAATTAATTAACAAATTAATCTAGGAAAGCAATAAATTGGCATGCAAATCCATGGACTGCCTCAGCTCTGTTCCAAATGATGGATGATGCATGCTTGGGTCGCCTTGCACGAAAATCCACTGCGATGTCCTGGTTTGCCTCTATTTGCAATTATTCTCGGGATGCGTGCCAAACTCCGGAAGGCTGCCGATTTCTGTTTTGCTGCAACAGAGAGCAACAAAGGGGCATGGCAAAGTATTTTCACATATGTATGCATGACTACTCTTCAGGGAGTATAGTCCTCGATCCTCGTGCCACTAATCACACATCTCGATACATGATGGCCGAGGAGTCGATTTGCACGACTCAATATGAAATGAATGCACATATGGACACAACAAGGCCGAGACTCCATCATGGGTAATCCGGAGTGTCGATGACCGGGAATTGAGACACGTTCCGTCACTCGGAGTACGAAACGTCCCTCGTTTCCCGTGCTTGGACTAACTCCTATCCCAAGCACAATGCAATATGCATGACATGCATGAATGCAATCCTAACATGCAACCTAGCATACGCAATGCTATGAAATGGCACACACAATGCACTATATAACGAGGCATACGCAATGCTCTAACATACAACCTAGCATACACAATGCTGCGAAATGAAATGGCATACACAATGCATAATGGATTTACACTAACATGAGTGGACCTCAGCCACACTCACATCAGTAGCCATTAGGTGAAAATGAGACTCTCGAAATGCGTGCACGCATGCACGCAAACCGAGGACCAAGCCTAAGGCATCAAATGCCACTCTACCAAAGCATGGCAAGGCATGGAACGTGGTATGCAAACATGCAAATTTCAGCACTAAAATATGATGCTAAACAGCCCCGAAACATGGAAAAAAGGCACCCGATGCATGGGATGACCCCCGAAACTCGAAACTAGGCACATGGAATGACTTATAGCTATACAAAGCATGCATTATTTGATCATGAAGTCTAAAGATACAGCCAAGGAAGTCTCAAAACATGAACATTTTCAGTTCAAAGCATGGCCAAAAGATGCTATCAAGATGGACTAAAGTAGCATGCAATTTTGACTAGCAAACATGAGTTATATGGAAAGTATAGGATGCACATGGAATCTTACCAAACTAGAAAAAATCAGTTAATAAAACATGTTAAAATATGCCCAAATAACCATGGAGATGCAACCAATACATGCAAAAATGATGAGCTCCTTTAGAGGGCCATGCAATGGATTATTAAGCACATACAAGGTGGATACTTAGTATGGCATAAACAACTATGAAAATCAAATATGGTAGTCTTAGAACTCACCAAATTGACCCTGGAAAGTGACTTCAAAGCATGCAAGATAGGGTCTCTTTGGAAGGCAAAAATGACCACCAAACAAGTCAAGGAGAGAGGGGGTCACCCCCCTCTGATTTGGAGGCTCAAAATAGTGTTCTACCCACTGAAAATCCACTGGATTTCAGTGGCTAGAAGTCCAAACCAAGGATGCAACAAGAGCTTAGGTGTAAGGCTCAAAATAAGGGACAATCAAGCATACAAGGAAGCATATGATCTCAAACAAGAAAATTCCCTGAATCAAACATGAATATGATGTCAAAAGGAGACTTTTTCCAGTTTATAACAAATCTCAAAAGTGAACACAAATAGGGCAAATCTATTATGCAAAAATGGCCCTAAAAGAGAGATTAGAGACAAGGGACAACAGCTGGCTCCAAATAGCAAAGAGACTTTGAACAAAGTTAAAGAGGGGCTCAAAACAAGGCACTTTACAGTTTATATCAAGTCTCTAAAATAAACACAAGTGAGGCTAAAACAACATGCAAGAAAAAAGCCTAAAAGAGGGATAAAGAGACAAGTGGTAGAAGCTGGCCTCAAAAAGAGGAGAGCCCTTCAAAAACGTTTAATAGGGGCTCAAAACAAGACATTTTACAGTTTATTACCAAGTCCAAAACAGCTCACAAATAAGTCTAAAATATCATGCAAAAATAGGCCTAAAGAGAGATAAAGAGGCAAGTGGCAGTAGGAGACCTCAAACAGCAAGGGGTCCTTGATCAAACATGAAAAGGAGCTCAAAATATGACTATTTCTAGTTTGGGTCAGAGCCCAAAAATGCAAGTAACAAAGGCTAAGAAAGCATGCAAAATAGGGCAAGAAAAGAGGAAATAGAGACTCACCCTTGTAGCCTAAGTCTCCAGCAGCTTTTGGTCCAAATTTCTGAGCTTCCAACCTCTGCAAATGGCCTCCAAGTTGCTGGAATGGAGTGTGGAGGTGTGGTGCTATGAGTTGGTGTGTAAATGGTGCAAGACTCTTAGGGCTTTGAGGGTTGAATGAGAGAGATAGGGAGTGTATGTATCAATGGTGCCTTAGCTGATTTTCTAACCCTTAGAAATGGAGGAGAGGTGCTGGTTTTATAGAGGAGGAGAGTGGAGTGGAGGAATGGGGGGGGGGAAATCAAATTCAAATTTCCCCCCCAAAAGCAGCCCCCCCGATACAAAATCTGGGGAAAAACAGAGGGTACAGCTGGAATACACTTGGAGAGAGGATCATGGCCGGCCAAGTTCAAAAGGTTCAGATGGCCGGCCAACCACCTCCCATGGCCGGCCGGCTAGGGGTCAAAAGGGTCAATGAAGATTGCTGGCCGGCCACCTCAAAAAGGTGGCCTCCCATGTGTGCACAACACAACTATGTGGTTAAAACCCAAAAAATATAAACCAAGAGAGAGAAAAGCCAACTTTTTAGAGGGGTTCAAAAGGGTCAAGGATAATTACTGGCCGGCCTATACATATTGGTGGCCTCCCAGGTGTGTACAACACAAATATGGGGTTTAGGGCTAAAGAAAGTGGCCCCGGGGTGGTCAACATTAGCTTTCTAGTGAGAAAAACGAGCGACGGAGAGCGATGAAGAAATAAAACTGGCTTTTCAGAACAATTACTGGCCTCCCACCCTCCTACAAGCTTTCTAACAATGAAAATAAGGTCTCCACCAAAATGAACCAAAACGGATGCAAAACGGAGACTCGGGGACCGAAACGCGCGGCCCAGGGCCCCGAAAATGGCCTGTTAAGCACCGGAGGTGGCATTCAACCACAAAGTTGGTCTCTCGGGCCACAGTGTTCCTCAAAAGGGAGGAAATAAGGTGTATACCAAAAACCAGAGCAAACGGAGGTGGTTAGGCGGTCCCGAACTAAGGCACACGGCCGTCGACTCCGAAAAAACGAAAGCCGGGCTCCAAACGGGAAAAATGGCCTACGACCACGAAACGTAGCCTACGGCCACTGAGAGATGATCTACGAGACCTCTTCCTCTCTTCCGGAAGAGAAAACAGAGAAAATAGAGCCTGGTTCGCAAACCGAGGCAAGGCACGAAGGAGTTCGAAAGTCCGGAGGCAAGGCTTACAGCCGGGAATCTGAAACTTCTGAACGAGCACAATATGCAATATCACTGAGCACTCAATCAGTGACATCTAAGTCTTAAGGTCGGTCAAAAATGGGGTGTCTACAAGGACTCGTTCATGGAATAGCTGTGGCATAAATTGATCGGCGTGGGGTTTAGATACTTGGCCGATCAAATTAATAAATCTTCCCTTGCCCCAGTCAGTGCATGAGCTTCATAAGCCAAATAGGACTCGTTCATGGAATGGCTGCGGCATAAATTGATCGGCGTTGGGTTTAGATACTTGGCCAATCAGATTAATAAATATGCCCTTGCCCCAGCTAGTGCATGAGCTTCATAAGCCGAATAGGGCCAGTTCATGGAATGATCGGATCGGCGTCAGGTTTAGATACTTGGCCGATCAGATTAATAAATCTGCCCTTGCCCCAGCCAGTGCATGAGCTTCATAAGCCGAATAGGACTCATTCATGGAATGGCTGCGGCATAAATTGATCGGTGTTGGGTTTAGATACTTGGCCGATCAGATTAATAAATCTACCCTTGCCCCAGCTAGTGCATGAGATTCATAAGCCGAATAGGCCCAGTTCATGGAATGATCGGGTCGGCGTCGGGTTTAGATACTTGGCCGATCAGATTAATAAATATGCCCTTGCCCCAGCCAGTGTATGAGCTTCATAAGCTGAACTGGGCTAGTTCATGGAATGGTCGGATCGGCATCTGGCTTTTGGCATTTGGCATTAATGACGTCACCTCGGGGGCGCTGCATACACTAAGAATAAATGGGGTGAGTTCGCGCCAGTGATTCAACTCATTCTTATTCAGACTCGATTTAAACTAGCTTGGGGCAAGTGCGAATGTCAAACAGATTGTTCTTCAATAGCAGAGGAGAAGGACGAACGTTGGCTGAGCTAGACATTGCAATGAATCGTAGCAGCGAGCCTACATGCACAGGAGGAAGGACACCCAAGGAACGGGAAAAACGTCAGCCCCCAAGTCGTCGAAGCAAATCACCCCGAAAAGAAAAATAGCAACGGGGAAGCTCCCCGCGACCGCGACCGAGGAACGAGCCAGACGTGATGCCACGACCATTGAGTTTTGTGATTTTTGTGGGGAATAAACCGATGACCGAGGCGGATTCCATCGTTAACGATCCGGGTGTAGCGGTCAAGTTCGCTCTACAGATCTTTCCACCGAAGGTCCAACAATCGATGGTTGGACAACAAGATTTCGAAGTATTTTGAGAAGGTATCCATGGGGTGGTGAAGGGGTTGTACACCGCCTACGAAGTTGGCATGCGCCTGCGCGCCGTGCGACGGGAAATAGAGAATAAGGACGAACGAATCCGCAGTTTGGAAGCTCGCGTGGAGAAGGTCGAGTGTGAGCTTAAGGAGCTTAGGAAGGCTCAAGCCACTGAGTCGCGTGTGGCGGGTCAATCTAACCCAATTGTGGAGAAGAGTGTGACCCAACGGCTATTAAGTCACGCCATCGCCGACCGAGATACGGCAAACATGTTTGCCGTAGAAAATGTGAGGACCATGGGTTATGGACAAGGCTTCCATGCGGGCCGGAAGGTCGGGATCGACAAAACCAAAGAGAAACTTGCAGAGGAGGTCTGCCAATGCGAGAACCGGGGCTTTCGGCATGGTTGAATCGAGACACTTCAGGCCATGGAGGCTCTCTGAGCAAAGGGTGTTGATTCGGCACTACCGCTGTACCAGCGTGATCATTTCCCCTTTTTCTCTTTTGAAATCGAAAAGAGGGACGATGAGGGAGACGCCATATAAAAGTAGACATTGTAGGCGTTTTAATGAAAAATTCATGTAATTTTCAGCTAATTGAATAATAATAGATTTTTTTATCTCATGTGTTTTTAATTATTTTGAACGTTCACGTTTCAGCCTGGAAACGCCGTATAAAAGTAGACATTGCAGGCTTTGTAATGAAAAATTCATGTAATTTTCAGCTAATTGAATGCTAGTACATCTTTTATCTCATGTGTTTTCAATTATTTTGAACGTTCACATGTTTCAGCCTGCATTTATACGGCATGTTTTATCTTACTTTGAATGTTGTGATGTCTCGGCCTTCATTTATAGGGCGCTCTGAATTCAGAGACTCTGTTTGGCCAATCGTGACATCCACGAATGGCGCTCCGAATCCGGAGGCTTTCTCGGCCCAAAGACATCATGCGCCGATGGGGCTCCGAATTCAGAGTCTTTATTTGGCCAATCGTGATATCCACGAAGGGCGCTCCGAATCTGGAGGCTTTTTCGGCCCAAAGGCGTCATGCGCCGATAGGGCTTCGAATCCGGAGTCTTTATTTGGCCAATCGTAATATCCACGAAGGGCGCTCCGAATCCGGAGGCTTTTTCGGCCCAAAGGCGTCATGCGCCGATGGGGCTCCAAATCCGAAGTCTTTATTTGGCCAATAGTGATATCCACGAAGGGCGCTCTAAATCCGGAGGCTTTTTCGGCCCAAAGGTGTCATGTGCCGATAGGGCTCCAAATCCGGAGTCTTAATGGGCCAATTGTGATATCTACGAAAGGCACTCTGAATCCGGAGGCTTTTTCGGCCCAATGGCATCATGCGCCGATGGGGCTCCGAATCCAGAGTCTTTATTTGGCCAATCGTGATATCCACGAAGGGCGCTCCGAATCCGAGGCTTTTTCGGCCCAATGGCGTCATGCGCCGATGGGGCTCTGAATCCGAAGTCTTTATTTGGCCAATCGTGATATCCACGAAGGGCGCTCCAAATCCGAAGGCTTTTATCAGAAATCTTTTGAACTGGATTGCACAGTGAGTAAACAGGAATCTTTACATTACAAAAGTGGAATGTGTACATGGTGAGCCATTCAGAACCAATATCATTCCCCACAGGTCGGGTTTAATGATAGAATTTGTGCAAGTGCGTTGAATTCCAAGGCCGTGGCAGACTCCTTCTAGACATGTCTTTGAGCCGATATGCCCCCACTCCTGCGATCGAATCAATCTGATAGGGGTCGTCCCAATTTGGACCCAATTTTCCATCCGCCAGTTTCTTGGCAGCTGGGAGTACCTTCTTCAGGACCAACTCTCCTAGTGTGTAGCGGCGCAGCTGAACACGTTGATTATATGACTTGGCAAGCTACTGCTGGTACCGTGCCATGGACGCAAGGGCACAGTCTCTTCGTTCTTCAA
>NW_021025588.1:504078-529953 GCF_004153795.1 Camellia sinensis | reverse complement strand
CATGGTATGCAAACATGCAAGTTTCAGCACTGAAATGTGATGCAAAATGATCCCGAAACATGGAAACATGGCACCCGATGCATGGAATGGCCCCGAAACACAAAACTAGGCATACGCATTGGCCTATAGCTATACAAAACATGCATTATTTTATCATGAAGCATGAAGATAGATGCAATAAAGTCCCAAAACATGCATATTTACAGTTTATAACAAGTCCCAAAAATGAACATAAATAGGGCTAATCTATCATGCAAAAATGGCCCTAAAAGAGATAATAGAGACAAGGGACAGAATCTGGTCCCAAACAGTGAAGATCCCTTCAACAAAGTTGAAGAGGGGTTCAAAATGAAGCACTTTACAGTTTACGTCAATCCATGAAAATGATCACAAATAGGGCTAAGCTATCATGCAAGAAAAAGGCCTAAAAGAGGGATAAAGAGACAAGTGGTAGCAGATGACCTCAAATGGAAAAGATCCCTTCAACAAAGTTGAAGAGGGGCTCAAAACAAGACATTTTACAGTTTATGACGAAGTCCAAAACAGCTCACAAATAAGCCTAAAATATCATGCAAAGAATAGGCCTAAAAGAGAGATAAAGAGGCAAGTGGCAGTAGGAGACCTCAAACAGCAAGAGGTCCTTGATCAAACATGAAAAGGAGCTCAAAATATGACTATTTTTGGTTTGGGTCAGAGCCCAAAAATGCAAGTAATAAAGGCTAAGAAAGCATGCAAAATAGGGCAAGAAAAGAGGAAATAGGGACTCACCCTTGTAGCCTAAGTCTCCAGCAGCTTTTGGTCCAAATTTCTGAGCTTCGAACCTCTGCAAATGGCCTCCAAGTTGCTGGAATGGAGTGTGGAGGTGTGGTGCTATGAGTTGGTGTGTAAATGGTGCAAGACTCTTAGGGCTTTGAGGGTTGAATGAGAGAGATAGGGAGTGTATGTATCAATGGTGCCTTAGCTGATTTTCTAACCCTTAGAAATGGAGGAGACGTGCTTGTTTTATAGAGGAGGAGAGTGGAGGAATGGGGGGGAAAATCAAATTCTAATTTCCCCCCCAAAGGCAGCCCCCTCCCCGGATACAAAATCTGGGGAAAAACAGAGGGTACAGCTGGAATACACTTGGAGAGAGGATCATGGTCGGCCAGGTTCAAAAGATTCAGGTGGCCGGCCGGCCAGGGGTCAAAAGGGTCAACGAAGATTGCTGGCCGACCACCTCAAAAAGGTGGCCTCCCATGTGTGCACAATACAACTATGTGGTTAAAACCCAGAAAATGTGAACCAGGAGAGAGAAAAGCCAACTTTTTAGAGGGGTTCAAAAGGGTCAAGGACAATTACTGGCCGGCCTATACATATTGGTGGCCTCCCAGGTGTGTACAACACAAATATGGGGTTTAGGGCTAAAGAAAGTGGCCCCGGGGTGGTCAACATTAGCTTTCTAGTGAGAAAAACGGGTGACGGAGAGCGATGAAGAAATAAAACTGGCTTTTCAAAACAATTACCGGCCTCCCACCCTCCTACAAGCTTTCTAACAATGAAAATAAGTCTCCACCAAAATGAACCAAAACGGAGGTTCGGGGACCGAAACGCGCGGCCCGGGGCCCCGAAAATGGGCTGTTAAGCACCGGAGGTGGCATTCAACCACGAAGTTGGTCTCTCGGGCCACAGTGTTCCTCAAACGAGAGGAAATAAGGTGTATACCAGAAACCGGAGAAAACGGAGGTGGTTAGGCGGTCCAGAACCGAGGCACACGGCCGTCGACTTCGAAAAAACGGAAGCCGGGCTCCAAACGGGAAAAATGGCCTACGACCACGAAACGTAGCCTACGGCCACTGAGAGATGATCTACGAGACCTCTCCCTCCCTTCGGGAAGAGAAAACAAAGAAAACAGAGCCTGGTTCGCAAACTGAGGCAAGGCACGAAGGAGTTCAGAAGTCCGGAGGCAAGGCTTACAGCCAGGACTCTGAAACTTCTGAACGAGCACAATATGCAATATCACTGAGCACTCAATCAATGACGTCTAAGTCTTAAGGTCGGTCAAAAATAGGGTGTCTACAAGGACTCGTTCATGGAATGGTTGTGGCATAAATTGATCGACGTGGGGTTTAGATACTTGGCCGATCAAATTAATAAATCTTCCCTTGCCCCAGTCAGTGCATGAGCTTCATAAGCCGAATAGGACTCGTTCATGGAATGGATGCGGCATAAATTGATCGACGTTGGGTTTAGACGCTTGGCTAATCAGATTAATAAATATGCCCTTGCCCAGCCAGTGCATGAGCTTCATAAGTCGAATAGGGCCAGTTCATGGAATGATCGGATCGGCGTCGGGTTTAGATACTTGGCCGATCAGATTAATAAATCTGCCCTTGCCCCAACCAGTGCATGAGCTTCATAAGCCGAATAGGACTCATTCATGGAATGGCTGCGGCATAAATTGATCGGTGTTGGGTTTAGATACTTGGCCGATCAGATTAATAAATCTGCCCTTGCCCCAGCCAGTGCATGAGCTTCATAAGCCGAATAGGCCCAGTTCATGGAATGATCAGGTCGGCGTCAGGTTTAGATACTTGGCCGATCAGATTAATAAATATGCCCTTGCCCCAGCCAGTGTATGAGCTTCATAAACTGAACTGGGCTAATTCATGGAATGGTCGGATTGATGTCTGGCTTTTGGCATTTGGCATTAATGACGTCACCTCGGGGGCGCTGCATACACTAAGAATAAATGGGGTGAGTTTGCGCCAGTGATTCAACTCATTCTTATTCAGACTCGATTTAAACTAGCTTGGGGCAAGTGCGAATGTCAAACAGACTGTTCTTCAATAGCAGAGGAGAAGGACGAACGTTGGCTGAGCTAGACATTGCAATGAATCGTAGCAGCGAGCCTACACGCACAGGAGGAAGGACACCCAAGGAACGAGAAAAACGTCAGCCCCAAAGTCGTCGAAGCAGATCACCCCGAAAAGAAAAATAGCAACGGAGAAGCTCCCCGCGACCGCGACCGAGGAACGAGCCAGACATGATGCCACGACCATTGAGTTTTGTGATTTTCATGGGGAATAAACCGATGACCGAGGCGGATTCCATCGTTAACGATCCGGGTGTAGCGGTCGAGTTTGCTCGACAGATCTTTCCACCGGAGGTCCAGCAATCGATGGTTGGACGACAAGATTTCGAAGTATTTTGAGAAGGTATCCATGGGGCGGTGAAGGGGTTGTACACCGCCTACGAAGTTGGCATGCGCCTGCACGCCGTGCGCCGGGAAATAGAGAAGAAGGACGAATGAATCCGCAGTTTGGAAGCTCGCGCGGAGAAGGCCTAGCGTGAGCTTAAGGAGCTTAGGAAGGCTCAAGCCACTGAGCCGCATGTGGCGGGTTAATCTAACCCGATTGTGGAGAAGAGTGTGACCCAACGGCTGTTAAGTCACGCCATCGCCGACCGAGATACGGCAAGCATGTTTGCCGTAGAAAATGTGAGGACCATGGGTTATGGACAAGGCTTCCATGCGGGCCGGAAGGTCGGGATCGACAAAACCAAAGAGAAACTTGCAGAGGAGGTCTGCCAATGCGAGAACCGGGGCTTTCGGCACGGTTGGATCGAGGCACTTCAGGCCACGGAGGCTCTTCGAGCAAAGGGTGTTGATTCGACGCTGTCGTTGTACCAGCGTGGTCATTTCCCATTTTTCACTTCTGAAGTCGAAAAGAGTGACGATGAGGGAGACACCGCATAAAAGTAAACATTGTAGGCGTTGTAATGAAAAATTCATGTAATTTTCAGCTAATTGAATAATAATAGATTTTTTATCTCATGTGTTTTCAATTATTTTGAACGTTCACGTTTCAGCCTGGAAACGTCGTATAAAAGTAGACATTGTAGGCTTTGTAATGAAAAATTCATGTAATTTTCAGCTAATTGAATGCTAGTACATCTTTTATCTCATGTGTTTTCAATTATTTTGAACGTTCACATGTTTCAACTTGCATTTATACGGCATGTTTTATCTTACTTTGAATGTTGTGATGTCTCGGCCTTCATTTATAGGGCGCTCTGAATTCAGAGACTCTGTTTGGCCAATCGTGACATCCACGAATGGCGCTCCGAATCCGGAGGCTTTCTCGGCCCAAAGACATCATGCGCCGATGGGGCTCCGAATTCAGAGTCTTTATTTGGCCAATCGTGATATCCACGAAGGGCGCTCCGAATCTGGAGGCTTTTTCGGCCCAAAGGCGTCATGCGCCGATAGGGCTTCGAATCCGGAGTCTTTATTTGGCCAATCGTAATATCCACGAAGGGCGCTCCGAATCCGGAGGCTTTTTCGGCCCAAAGACGTCATGTGCTGATGGGGCTCCGTATTCGGAGACTTTGTTTGGCCAATCGTGACATCCATGAAGAGCACTCTGAATCTAGAGACTTTTTCGGCCCAAAGACGTCATGCGCCGATGGGGCTCCGAATTCGAAGACTTTGTTTGGCCAATCGTGATATCCATGAAGGGCACTCCGAATCCGGAGGCTTTTTCGGCCCAAAGATGTCATGTGCCAATGGGGCTCCGAATTCGGAGACTTTGTTTGGCCAATCGTGACATCCAAGAAGGGCGCTCTGAATCTGGAGGCTTTTTCGGCCCAACGACGTCATGCGTTGAAGGGGCTCTGAATCCGGAGACTTTGAGTGGTCGATCGTGATATCCACGAAGAGCGCTCCGAATCCGGAGGCTTTTTCGGCCCAATGGCATCATGCGCCGATGGGGCTCCGAATCCAGAGTCTTTATTTGGCCAATCGTGATATCCACGAAGGGCGCTCCGAATCCGAGGCTTTTTCGGCCCAATGGCGTCATGCGCCGATGGGGCTCTGAATCCGAAGTCTTTATTTGGCCAATCGTGATATCCACGAAGGGCGCTCCAAATCCGAAGGCTTTTATCAGAAATCTTTTGAACTGGATTGCACAGTGAGTAAACAGGAATCTTTACATTACAAAAGTGGAATGTGTACATGGTGAGCCATTCAGAACCAATATCATTCCCCACAGGTCGGGTTTAATGATAGAATTTGTGCAAGTGCGTTGAATTCCAAGGCCGTGGCAGACTCCTTCTAGACATGTCTTTGAGCCGATATGCCCCCACTCCTGCGATCGAATCAATCTGATAGGGGTCGTCCCAATTTGGACCCAATTTTCCATCCGCCAGTTTCTTGGCAGCTGGGAGTACCTTCTTCAGGACCAACTCTCCTAGTGTGTAGCGGCGCAGCTGAACACGTTGATTATATGACTTGGCAAGCTACTGCTAGTACTGGGCCATGGACGCAAGGGCAGGGTCTATTCGTTTT
The DNA here is from genome assembly GCF_004153795.1 of Camellia sinensis. Taxonomy (NCBI): domain Eukaryota; kingdom Viridiplantae; phylum Streptophyta; class Magnoliopsida; order Ericales; family Theaceae; genus Camellia; species Camellia sinensis. Next base: position 524,630 of record NW_021025588.1, on the reverse strand, counting down.
TCGATCAGAATTAAATCCAAAGCCAGCATCATGTCGTTTCGGCCCATATCAAAAACTTGCGATTTCAGGATTGGGTGGCCGATCTCCAAGGGTATGATCGCCTGGGTTCCAAAGCATAGAGCGAACGGCGTTTCTCCAGTGGATCACCTCAGCGTAGTTCGATGAGCCCACAATACACTCGGTAATTCTTCGACCCATTTGCCTTTAGCTTTCTCCAGCCTCTTCTTGATGCTGTCCAAGATGGATTTGTTAGAGGCCTCGGCTTGACCATTGCTTTGTGGGTAAGCCAGCATAGAAAAGTAAGGTCGGATACCATACTTGCTGCACAACTCTCGGTAGACGCCACAATCAAACTAGATGGTGCCGTTGTCTGAAATAAGAGCTCTTGGAGTGCCGAATCGTGTTATGATATTTCTCCATACAAAGAGCTTAACATCAGCATCTAGAATGTGTGTTAATGCCTTCGCTTCGACCCATTTTGTAAAGTAATCTGTCGCGACGATCAAGTACTGCTTGTTCGCTGGGGACCTCGGCAATGGTCCCACGATATCAAGTCCCCACTGAGCGAACGGCCAAGGACTGGTAATGGAGATTAACTCTTCAACAGGCAGGTGGGTTAACGGGAAAAACTTCTGGCACTATTCACATTTCTTCACATAGCATTCGGCATCAGCTCTCATTGTCTGCCAGTAATACCCCTGTGTTATAGCTCTATGGGCCAAAGAGCACCCGCCAGAATGGGCACCACAACTGCCTTCATGAATTTCAGTAAGAAGCTCTTCAACTTTGTTCGGGTGTACACATTCCCGGTATGGACCAGAAAGGGATTTTTTATAAAGCTTTCCTTGCGGATCCAAGTAGTATTGCAGGGCTTTGTTTCACAGCTTGTGCGCTTCTTTTTTGTCCGCTGGGAGCTGTTCGGAAGACAGGAATGCAGCAATGAGGTCCATCCAACTCGGTCCTGACTCTATGAAATTGACTTGGATTTCCTCCGAAGGGCCAATGCTCAGCTCCGGGATGAAACCTACTTCGATGGTCCATTTAATCTCTGAGTTAATGGCGGAGGCTAGGCAAGCTAGGGCGTCTACATGTGTGTTCTGGTCGCGTGTTATCTGATTCAATTCATGATGGTCAATTTTGGCCAGCAAGGCACTAGCCGATTTCATATAAGCCGCTATACGGTCATTTTTGGCTGCGTACTCCCCCTTTAGCTGATTGATAACCAATTTTGAATCGCAAAATACCAGCAGACGCCGAGCACCCAGAAGGTGTGCATTCCTCAAACCGGCCAGAAGGGCTTCGTACTCGGCCTCGTTATTTGAGCCATGATTACCACTCCGGCACCGCTGCCCCGTTGATTAGATGATCCATCACAATACAACTGCCAAATGTCCGCGACATAAATTCTCCAGTTCAGCTTAGATCGAACTATATCAGACTTGAAGTCGGCAAGACCCCCAGTGAATTCGGCCACAAAGTCGGCAAGCACCTGTCCCTTGATTGAGGTTCTAGGAAGAAACTGAATATCGTACAGGCCAAGTTCAAGAGCCCACTTTGAAACACACCCTGATGCTTCCGCACTTCGCAGTATTGATCGGAGGGGATAATCTGTTTGCACCCCGATGCTGTGGCCCTAGAAGTAATGCATCAGCTTTCTTGCCGCCATGACTAGCACTAGGATGAGTTTTTCCAGCGGAAGGTAGCGTGTTTCGGTGTCAACCATTGCCTTGCTCACATAATATACTGCTCGTTGCTCCCCTAGCTCTTCCTTTATCAGTGCGGCTCTAATGGCCCGGTCAGAAACTGCCAAATACAAAATGAGCGGGTCACCTACCAAAGGTGTTGTCAAGAGTGGGACTGATCGGAGGTAGTTTTTGAGGCCATTGAAAGCGACTTCGCACTCAGCAGACCATTCAAAAGCCTTGCCCTGCCGTAGTGTTTGAAAGAATTGTCAGCAGCAGTCCATGGAACGACTGATGAACCTGTTAAGTGCGGCGGCCATCCCCATTAACTTCTGAACCTCCTTGACCGATCGGGGGGAGCCGAGTTCCAAGATTGCTGTGATTTGCCTCGGATTGGCTTCGATTCCTCGGTGGTTGGCAATGTAACCTAAGAATTTGCCAGAGCCGATCCCAAACGCACATTTGCAAGCGTTCAGCTTCATTCCATATTTGTGTAGAATGCCGAATGTCTCCTCCAGATTGGCTATATAATTCTGCTCTTCCTTGGATTTGACCACCATGTCGTCAATGTATACTTCCATAGTGTGGTCGAGTTACTCCTTGAACATGGTGGTGACTAGTCTCTGGTAAGTTGCCCTTACATTCTTCAACCCAAAAGGCATAACCTTATAGCAATAGGTTCTTCTTGGGGTGAGGAATGCAGTTTTGTCTTGGTCATCCAGATGCATGGCAATTTGATGGTAGCCTCTGTAGGCATCAAGGAAGCTCATGCGCTGATGACGTGCTGTAGCGTCTACCAGTTGGTCTATTTTGGGGAGAGGAAAACAATCTTTGGGGCAGGCTTTGTTTAGGTCCGTGAAATCAACGCAGACTCGCCAAGTCCCATTTTCCTTCTTCACAATCACAGTATTAGAGAGCTATGTAGGGTAAGTCACTTCCCTGATTGCCCCGGCGTCAAGCAACCCGTCAACCTCGTCAACAACTGCGGCAGTGTGCTTGCGGCTGATCGCCGACTTTTCTGAATGATCAGCTTGCATGTAGGGTCAACATTTAAACGGTGTTGTGAAACAGACGGATCTACACCCGGCATCTCATATGGAGTCCACGCAAATACATCAAGATTGCCGAGTAGGAAGGAAATTAGCTGCTATCTGTCAGCTTGATTGAGGGAGGCGCCAACCATGAAGAACCTGTCTAGGTTGCCGTTGATTTCAACTCGATCTAGGTCTTCAGTGGCCTTTTCATTTGGGAGCCGCCCTACATCGTCGAGGCTTTCCCGATCTGTTACCTCAATAGAGTTCACTTGCAACTCCTTTGGTGTCTTTTGAGCAAGGAGATAACATGCTTGTGCCGATTTCTGAGAGCCACGGATTTGCTCAATGCCGCGTTCTGTAACTGGTGATAGGTGCTAGGCACGACCAGCATAACATGTAACCAAGATCGCCCCATGATGAGATTGTACGGTGATGGCAGTTTGACGACCAAGAATTCCACATCCACTGTTCGGGAGCCCGCTTAAACGGGTAGTGTGATTTTCCCCAACGGGTACTCTGGATTGGCGTTGAAGCCGAATAGTGGATAAGGGGCCGGAGAGAGATCCGATTCAGAGAAGCCGAGTTTGGTAAATGTCTTGCAGCACATAACCTCCGATGTGTTCCCTGGATCAATGAGTATGTGTTCAAGTGTGAATCGGTTTATGCATAACTCAATTACCAAGGGATTAATGTGGGGCAGTGTTACTCCGGCCAAATCTGAATCATCAAAAGTAATGCCTGTGGCTTCATGGGGCCGTTTAGCCGAAGTGAGTTGATTTTGAGGGTCGGGATTCGACTGAATCGTATGCACCGCCGATGACATTGGTAGGCTGTATATCATGTGGATCACACCAAGCGAAGGTGAATCCTGTCTTAAGGCTATTAATTTGGTTGGGTTGCCTTTTCGGACGTACTGTTGTAGTCGACCATCTTGTACCAATTCCTCCAGGTGATCCTTCAGTGCATAAGAACTCTCAGTATCATGGCCATGATCCTTGTGATACTCACACCGTATGTCCCGTCTTCTCGTGTCGGGAGGTCCCACCATTTTCGACGACCATTTGAAGAGCGAAAGGTGTTGGATTTTGGACATAACCGCACTGATCGGTTCTGTCAACTCCGTATATTCCTTGTCAGCGCGCCACGTGCGCCTACTGTCAACTTGTAGTTGTTCATTTTCCCGGTGGGAGCAGTGGTCGCTTGATCGGCGGGAATCCCGTCTCTTGTCCTGTTTGGCCCGATGTCGTGGTTCAGGGCTCTGAGGTGGTACAAAATTTATTGGCTGAGCAATTTCAGGAGCTGTCTTGTTGGCTGTGTTTCCAGCTTTAACCCGCAAAGCGTCATCTTCTACTTTGCAATATTCTTCAACTTTCTTCATCAACGGCCAAACCGTCTTGGGGGGGTCTTCTAGTCAAAGAACTGCGGAGAGCACTGTCAGGATGCAAACCCATTTTGAAGGCGGTGATGGCCATGGAGTCATTGCAAGCATCATCAACAAGATTAAAGCACTCCCAATAGCGCGCCGAATACGCTCTTAGTGTTTCTCCTGCCTGAATCTGCATTGCCCAGAGAGAGTTAGCTTGTTTCAGCTGGACCTCGTTGGTGATGAATCTGGCCCTGAAGGATTTCTGTAATTGGTAGAAGCTTTTGATCGAAGCCAGCTCCAGTTTATAATACCACCTGATAGCCAATGGTCCCAAACTACTAGGAAATATTCGGCACATAAGGGTCTCGTCGTCTGCATGCAATGTCATGGCTTGCTTGTAGTGACAGATGTGATAGGTAGAGTCTGATTTTCCATCATAGAGAGTGAACGACGGAGCTTTGAACTTTTTGGGCAGGACCGCCCTGGCGATCCGTCGTACAAAGGGATCATGCTGGTCTTCTTCATCTGAGCTGTTTCTTCTGCGCTTATGCCTTATATGTGGACCCTCTTCAGAGGAACTGAAAGTTTCAGATTGTCCCTTCTTCTTGGGCTCCGGGGATAATGAGTCAGAGTCGCTATCAGTGTCTTGCTGTCGGGCTCGAGATCGTCGACCACTTGCCCTCACAGGTCGTTCCGGATCTTGGTGTACAGCTTGTTTGGAGTTCGCCACTTCCAAGGCCAAATCATGACGAAGACGTTCATTCTCAGCGATCATGTTCTCCAACCTCTGTTTGTTTTGCTTTGTTTGATCCATGATCGCTTGCATTGCCTCATGCTCTGAAGTCGAGGGTAAGGCGAAGTTCAAAGCGCGTCTTGTGGGGATAGTCTCCGGTCCAAGCATGTTTGTTGGAGTGAGGTCGTCTTTCTACGTGGTTTCATCAGTGACTATCAGAGGGTCTTCCGTCACTCCCGCCATGGATGTGTTTGAGTATTCCTACAGACGGCGCCAATTGTGGAGATGTGGTTTGGAAATACTCTTCTGATCTTGGGGGACGCTCATGATCCTCTGCTAGTCACCTGAAAAGGAATAAACACTCCGGTCGGGGGTGCCGAAATTAGCACTCCGACGGGCAAGTCAGTCTCTACACTCAAGATTACTTGTATTCTAAGTTAAGTATAATAGTTCTCACATACCTTCCTCTAACTGATGACCCTGTATTTATATTACTCTCTTTCTTAGGCCTCAAGACTGGGCCCACCTTCAATGTGCCGTATAACTATTTATTCGGCATCGTTTATAGCAAACCGTCTTCTCGCTCGGCCCCTTATTCAATCGGCCATTTCGCCGAATGGGGCAAGATTTAAATCGAGGGACGGGGTTGAATGAAATATGTACTTTGACCCAAGTCTGACTATTCGGCCTCTTCATGACTTCCAATATTCGGCCCCCACAGCAGATAATCAAAAGACCTACTAGCCATCTTTGTGTCAGCTATAATAGTACTAATAAATCAAGCAGGACTAACTCTATTACATAGAACATCCACTAAAAGTTTGGAATCTGTCCAGATGTGGATTTGCCAAAGATTATGCTCTTTTGCCCATTGGATTGCTTGAATGTTAATGTATATATGGTATATATTCCTACATATATTAGGTATTGATTTCCTAGATATATTAGGTATTGTCATAGTTAGGTCTCTTATAGGATATTATTTCTCATAGTTTTTTAGCTCATATGTACAGGCCTTCTATTGTATTCAATACAATTCATTCAATACAATACATATTATTTTCTCTCTCTCTCTCTCTACTATTCTAACATGGTATCAGAGCTAGGTTAAGAACCTAATATTTTCGCTTCACCGGCGGGCGGCAGCTTTACCTTGGCCGCCTACTGGACTTCAACCTATTCCGCTGTCATGTTTTCCTTTCAGTATCGCTTTGTGGTGATCTCTTTCTATATCCGTTGGTTTACTCCTACCCTAAATATCTTTACCAATTTTTTTTTTACTCGTAACGCTTTTTTTTTTTCTTTCCTTCACTCTATCTTTCCCTCTGGTTTAACCTCAAATTGGTTTCTATCTTCAAACCTATTTGAGTTTAAGGGGGGGGTATTATATGTTAGACTTATTTATTTTGATGATTTATTTAATTATGTTTTAATTTATTTAAAATAGAAAAATAGAATCCAAAATTTATTTTGATGATTTATTTAATTATATTTTCATTTATTTGGAAGAGAAAAATAGAATCAAAATTTATTTTGATGATTTATTTGAAAGAGAAAAATAAAATCAACATTTATTTTGATGATTTATTTAATTATGTTTTAATTTATTTGAAAGAGAAAAATAGAATCAAAATTTATTTTGTCCCATTATTTCTCACCTAAACCTTTGTCCTAAATGTTGTTAGAATGTATTTAATATTTGATTAAATCAGAGGTTCAAACAGCCCAAAACAAAGGTTCAAATAGCCCAGCACAACAACAGGCCAAAAGGTTCAAATAGCCCAGCACAACAGCCGGCCAAAAGGTTCAAGTGGAAGATATTCAAATTAGTAATGATGGAGTGGAAAATATTCAAATTAGTAATGATGCAATAAAAGATATTTAAATGAATACAACGGCTATAAACGGCTCTAAATTCAAATGAATACAACGGCTATAAGTTTCATTATATATACCAAAGCCTCTAATGTAAACAAGTTACAAAAAAAAATCAGAAAAATATTCTTTAATCTATAATCACTCACATCTATTCTCTGAAAAATTCTCTGAGAAGTGTTCTTCAATTTTTGTTTACATTCTCTCTCAGAAATTATACACTGAGCCTTATAGCATTAAGCTCATCTTTCCTCTGTGAGATTTACAGAAAAATCAAAGCTTCATTTTATATATCTATCTTTGAGAGATAATTCTTGTAGCTTTCTATGAAAGTAAAAACACATTCTTTTCAATCTTGTAAGAGTTTAGTACACTCAGTGTTCTTGACTTAGAAAGTCTATGTAAATCCGTGGAGGATTGCCCCATTTGTAAAAAGGTTGTTAGCACTCCCGTGAAGCTAGATCATAGTGAAAAATCTCAAGTGAAGCTTGAGGAGTAGACGTAGGCTGAGTTGAAGCCGAACCATTATAAATTTGTTTGCCTCTCTTTCCCTTATCTCTTTATTTTATTTAAATTGCTGTAGCTATATTTCACATTTTCACTGTGCTAAAATCATTAACTGACATAGTTGTTAGAACACTTGTTTTAATTATTTTTATTTCATTAACTATATTTATCTATTGTGCTAGTCATAATTTTTATTAGGGTATTATTAATTTTTAACCATAAAAACCTAATTCACCCCCCCTCTTAGGTTCTCTTTTGGGTAACAATTGGTATCAGAGCCTGGGGCTGTTGTTTAGATTTAACAATCTTGAGTTTTTTATCCATAACAACCATGTATTCTACTTACTCTGCTATAGGACAAGCTAGCAATAGGTCACCTCTCTTTGATGGTAGTAATTACATTCATTGGAAAGAAAAAACGACTTTGTATCTTCAAGCTACCAATTATGCTTTGTGGCTCATTATCACTAAAAGTCCTAAAATTCCTACCAAGGTAATAGATCATATTAGTGTGACTAAACTTGAGGATGAATTTGATGAGCGTGATTATAAACTCCTTCAAGCTAATGCTAAAGCCAAGTTTATTCTTGTGTGTGGACTAGATACAAATGAGTATAATAGAATTTCTGGGTGTATTACTGCTAAAGAGATTTGGGATAAACTTGAAATCACCTATGAAGGAACTAGCCAAATAAAAGAGTCTCGGATTGACATGCTTATTCATGATTATGAACTCTTTACTATGGAATCATTTGAATCTATTTCTGATATGTTTTATAAATTTACCAATATTATTAATGCTCTAAAATCTCTTGGTAAATCTTATACTAATGGTGAGCTTGTAAGAAAAATACTTAGGTCTTTGCCAAACGAATGGGAAGCTAAGGTTACAGCTATCCAAGAAGCAAAAAACCTAACAAAATTAGGCATTGAAGAACTCCTAGGCTCACTCATGGCTCATGAGCTTTCAATGATGGATGGCAGCAAAAAGCATGCCATTTGGGGAGAAAATAATGGAGTAGCCAACCTGTGTAGCCAACCTGTGTCTTATGGCTCGTGGAGAAGAAGAATCCACTCAAGATGAGGTAATTTCTAATTATGTAGAACTTGAAAGTTCTTTCAATAAATTACATTACATATTTAGAAATGTTTGTGTTAAGAATTCTAAATTAAAGAAATTAGTTACTTCTCTTTTAAATAATGTGGGTGTTTTAAAAATAGAAAATGTTACTTTGAAAAATGACTTTACGTTTATTGCCAATGAGAAAAACATTTTGAAAAACATTTTGAAAAACAATATTGAGGACTTAAACAAAACTCTTGAAAATTTTGTAAAAGGAAAAGAAAATATCGACAAGCTTCTTGGAAATAAAAGATGTGTTTTTGACAAAGTAGGCATTGATTTTGATCCTCTTAAACCTTTATGAGATTAAATGTTCTTGAGACTAATCCCCATGCACCCAAGAAAGTATGGGTACCAAGAAAGAAATCAAGATATTTTGTATGTGGAATCTCAAAGAACACCAAGAACTTCGAGAGGAAATGGACAACAAAAGTGGTCAATCTAAAGAGCAAAATTAGCTCCTACAAGAAGAAGAATGATGAAATGAAAATCACCAAGATGAACAAAAGAGGTAAATGAAGGTATAACTCCTAACACACCTTTAAGCTTAAAGTTCTATATTCTTTAAGGTGTGATTTGTGTACAATAGGTTGTGTCTAATCATTGCTTCCATATAACCTAATTGTACTAAGTTTGCTAAGTCATGTTCTACTAGTTTCTTTCAAACATTCATTGAACTCAAAAATGAGAATTATATTATTTTGATAAATACCTATTAGAATATGAATGATTCATGTATTTATTAACATTTTATATCATGACATCCATTGCTACGAAAAAGAAATAAGAAGTGATAATTTTTTTTGTGAGCATACTTTTCACATCTTATATATGACTTCATACTAATATGTTAATTCCTTTTTGAGTCATACCTTTGTAAAATCAATTTTGATGTCATAGCATGTTTTTAAGATGTATACTATCTATACTTTGAATTCTACATTTGTGTTCTCAAGAATATGCTCAATATGAAAATTTCATGCTTATATGCTTTACATTGGAATATTTGAATGAGTTGTGAAATTCCTTGATTATGATCCATCAACAATGTCTAAATGAAAAAAAGTATTATACTTTTGCAGAGACATTGCATCTATCTTATTGAATATCTTTTGAATATGGATTATTTGCATACATCTCATGAAATACTTTTGATTGATAAATTGTTGAATTAATTGTTTATAACATTTATGTTGTGTTCCACATTAAGTAAAACGTTTTATCACACTTGAGTATGTAGATTGAATTGATGAAAATGCCTCTTGATAATGCTATGTGATTAAATGAGATTGTTGCATCATTTCTTAATAAAACAAAGAGCATAACACTATTTTCTTATGCATATTATGTTATGTACCACAACTTGAAAATTCTGAAAAATAGCATTCCAAACTCTTGTTTGATCATTGAATTATTTTTCACCTTTTGAGTTTGTGATAAGAAGTGATTTGTGCTGTATTTTTATTGAGTAATAGTGATTGTTCTATGAATGCTATATTTACACAAAATCATATTAGAAAAGGGTAACACCAACTTAGGGAGAGAAATCATTTTGCTAACATACTTGTTAAACCCTTTTGAGATGAACTCCTCATGAAAGAAAATTGAAGATTGAAAAGCTTCTAACTCATGAACCAAAGGTATGCCTCCTACACTCTCTTAAGCTTTTAAGGTAAAAATTCTATCTTATATCCTTTGAGCTAATACTATTATTACTTTGATATGAAAAAGATTAATTATACTTCATATGATTTGCAATGTATACTCTTTGATGATACTCTTACCTAAGAATCGTGCCTATGCTTAAATGTGTGCTATATATTGAAATTCATGATTTTTCTTGGCATATGGATTGTTATACATTGAACATGCTTCATTTTTTGGAATCACATTAGCGCCATGAGATTATATTGAGTTTAACCTATTATGAGCAATATTTGGTATTCTACATAATGCTTGAGCTATGATTGTTAAATCTTCTAGATTGCATATTAGTATTCTTGGTAGATTGCATGTTGGTATCATTTTGGCATCCTTATTGGTAATATTGGGCATCCTATTTGATATTATTCAGGAGAACATTTTAGTTATGAGCTTTCATTTATCATATCTCGTTTTTATTTTGCCAAATGAAACAAGGGGAAGAATTTAAGCTAGATTATTTTTAAAAAAAAAAAAAAATCCCCTCAGATTCTATTCTATTTTTGCTATCACACTTATGAGCTTGCACCTCACATATTTTTTTTCATTATCTTGTATAAAATTTGTACGCTCTTGCTAAAAATTGATTATTAGATCATGCTCAAATCGATTGTTAGATCATGCTCAACTACTTCACATATACTTTTAACAATTTGGTATCTCCTTGGCTCATGCTTAAAAATAGATTAAAATAACATGAATTCTTCATAATGAATAAGCTCATTGATTCATTGTTGCCATATTATCTCGTTACAACAGCATGCGTGTCTCATTCTTGACCTTTGGAACTTCTCCTTATTGCACCCATGGCATTTATCTAAACTTGATGCTACATTGTGATAATATTAATGCCATCAATTTAAGCAAAAATCCGGTTCAACACTCACGAACAAAACATATTGAAATTCGACATCATTTTTTAAGAGATCATGTTCAAAAAGGGGATATTGTACTTGAATTTGTAAACATCGACAAGCAATTGGCGGATATTTTCACAAAACCCCTAAGCGAGGATCCCTTCAATTTTATTCGTGACGAGCTTGAAATGTCGATTTCTACTTAAAAAGTTTTGTTATGACTGTGAAACTTGAATTTTTGTTAAAATGATATATGTGTATTACTACATTGATATGGAAATATTTATATCAGTTGAATGTTTACAAGTCCTTCGTACATTTATTCTGCTTAACAGTTTTCTATTCTGCATCTTGAGATGAAATTAACTTTGCATACATTGATTTTTTTTAAACCCTCATGGTATTTTTTTTGCATTACCCTTCCAGCAACACCAACATCCCATTAAGTTTAATTTCTGTTGGTATTATTTTATTTTTTTTATTTTGCTATTAGGCATAATTTCTTTTATTTTTATTTTTCTCTCATTATTATTTTTTGTTTGAGCTTAATTTTCTTATTTTTTTTCTCTGCTTTTTAATTTCATTTTTCAGTCCTTAAACATAAACACAACAGCAAATCAAAATACAAATATTTACATAAAAAAAAACACCCTTTATTTTTTCTACGGCCATACGCCGATCAAAATAAACATATTTACATAATAAAAAAAAACCTCGTTCATTTTTTTTCCGGCCATACGCTAATCTTACTTACTCACCTCTTCCATTATTTTTTTTCTTCTTTTTATCACTTTGGGCGACCTTTGATGCCCCTGCCCTCGTGCTTTCGTCGAGAGCGACGACACTCCACTGACTATCAAAGGCCAAGAACGACGTTGCTCCAAATCGGGCCATAGAGGTGGTCTTCCGTTTAAGCTCTTTATTTTCGGCCTTCAGTCCACCTATTCTTGCTCGTGCATCCTTGTACATGCGCTGGAGCAGAGACAATTGGGCGTTGACCTGATGGAGCTCACTCGTCCTGTTCTGCAATCAGTGAGCCAATTTTGTGACTGCAGTCACCGTCTCCATACAGAACGTCAGGGTGAAATGATTGGCTTCAATGTTTGATTGAGCTGCCATTATTTGCTCAATCGACATCATAGGAAGGTTGGGAAGAGTAGGAGCCGGGGCACTCGACCCAGCAACCCTTACAGGATCATTCAAGTCTGGAAAGAGAGTAAGCAGACGAGACGAGGCCATGTGGTCGCAGAACGAGGTGTAATCGCAAGGAGTGTAGTTTTTGGCAGCCTTTCTGCTTTGTTCAGTCTCTCTATTCTATCTGTCTCACACAGAAGACGAAAGAGATGGAAGCAAATGAGGAAGAAGAAGGCAAAGAGAGTGCTTAAGAAGAAGACAAGAAGGAGAGAGAGTCGAGGCAGCTGATTGACTCATCTCACTTTTGTCGGCCGGTTGACGCAAAAGCGAGGCCGCTTGTCCGATGCGATTTTCGACGAAAAAGAGAGACGTGGGCGAATCATATATATATGTATATATATGTTTTGATTATCTATTTTTTGATGTCATTTGTCTCTATCATTTTCCTTCTTCTCCTCCAGATTCTGACCCATCATTTCCTTTTGATAATGTCACAGGGGGAGAAAACTTATGATGTTATGTATTATGGTATTATTTTCAAATTATGGTTTTATTTGAAAACTAATATGATGATTATGGTATTATTTTGTTATGATGTTATGTATTATGGTATTATTTTCAAATTATGATATTATTTGAAAACTAATCTGATCATTATGTATTTATAGTTAGATATCTTAGTCTCATATTATGTCTCTAATTAAAGCTTATTTATTACACATGTGCTAATCTATATATTTAGAAATGAACTCAGGGAGCATGACTTGTGCTATCCCAGGTAGGCAACCCAAGAGGGGAGTGAATTGGGTTATTAAAAATTTTACAATATTAAAATTGACACAATATTCAGAATTTTAACAAATAAAAAAAAAAACATAATAATGATTATCAATATAAAAGTCAAAGAGATAGGGAGAGAAAATCAAACACTGAGATTTATAGTGGTTCGGCACGCCAGGCCTACGTCCACTCTCCAAGGAACCTCATTGGGAATTTCTTTACTATCAATTGAATAAATACACCACAAAGCTTGTGGATTTGGCATAGGACTTACTCTTATCAATTGAGCCTCACTCAACAATAAATGACTCACCTTTACAAAATCTCTCACAAAAATAATGAATAAAAATAAGTGGTACTTAAACTCTCTTTTACAATAATTCTCTCACAAAGAGCAGATATGAAAGTGTAAGAACAATGGCTATACTTAAATTTGAAAATGAAAGAGCAGAATACAATATACTCAGAATTTTAGAGCATACAGAAATTTTTCTCTTCAAGTTCTTGATTTTTCTCCACACATAACTCCTCTATTTATACACAAAAATATACCCGTTGGACGCTCCTTGCTAACGTCATGGCTTACATAAGCACGCTCCTTGATTTTAAATAGTCAGCAAATGTTAATAATTAAAGAGATAAAAATAAGACTAATTTTTTCTTTTTCTTTTTTGTGTTTTTTTCAAACATGGAGCCACTGTTTTTGTAGGCAATTTAATACAAAGTTCACAACTTTCAAACAAGCAAATGATTTGCTCCATCTTGTTTTATTATAATATATATATATATATATAATCAATGTAGTATAGTGTGATATGATATAATCAATGTAGTGTAAAAAGTTTAATTGCTCACGTGATGTATTCTATTTGTATTATATGCATTCTATATAATATTCTAATCAAATATTTGCATATATAGTAAAATCCCTTTAAATAATATCTATAATAAATCTGATCATATATATATATTTAAGTAATATTTATAATAGATCTGATCATATATACCCTTTTTAAATTTTTGTAGAGATTTTCAACTAAACATAACCTACCACTCCATTTGGATATATCACTTTTGTCAAAAGAAGACAACTCATCAATATCACATTTGTCAAGATAATACAACCAATCAATCAATTTTGTCAAAATAATATAATTAATCAATTTTAATTTTGTCAAAAAGTGAATAGTGATCAGCCTAATTTTTCAAAAAGTGAATAGTAGAGTTTTCAAAAATATTTTTATTTAAATAATATTTAACAAATATATATATTTTAAACACATAATATTTTGTGTCAAATAATATGTATATTAAAAAAATTCATATTTTTGCAAATAATATTTTAGACATCATCAAAATTAAATAATATGATTAACAACTTAAGGGGGAGCTTTTCTTACTCCCAAATCAAATCAAAATATCATTGTGTGTCATCATCAAAAAGGGGGAGAATGTTAGACTTATTTATTTTGATGATTTATTTAATTATGTTTTAATTTATTTAAAAGAGAAAAATAGAATCCAAAATTTATTTTGATGATTTATTTAATTATATTTTAATTTATTTGGAAGAGAAAAATAAAATCAAAATTTATTTTGATGATTATTTGAAAAAGAAAAATAGAATCAACATTTATTTTGATGATTTATTTCATAATGTTTTAATTTATTTGAAAAAGAAAAATAGAATCAAAATTTATTTTGTCCCTTTATTTCTCATCTAAACCTTTATCCTAAATGTTATTAGAATATATTCAATATTTGATTAAATCAGAGGTTCAAACAGTCCAAAACAAAGGTTCAAACAACCCAGCACAGTAGCAGGCCAAAAGGTTCAAACAGCTCAGCACAATAGCAGGCCAAAAGGTTCAAGTGGAATATATTCAAATTAGTAATGATTAAGTAAAAGATATTCAAATGAATAAACGGCTGTAAATTCAAATGAATACAACGGCTATAAACTGCTATAAACGGGTATAAATTCAAATGAATACAACGGCTATAAACGGCTATAAGTTTCATTATATATACCAAAGCCTCTAATGTAAACAAGTTACAAAAAAAATCAGAAAATATTCTTTGATCTATAATCACTCACATCTATTCTCTGAAAAATTCTCTGAGAAGTGTTCTTCAATTTTTGTTTACATCATTTCTCATAAATTATACATTGAGCCTTATAGCATTAAGCTCATGTTTCCTCTATGAGATTTACAGAAAAATCAAAGCTTCATTTTATATATCTATCTTTGAGAGATAATTCTTGTAGCTTTCTGTGAAAGCAAAAACACATTCTTTTTGATCTTGTAAAAGTGTAGTACACTCAGTGTTCTTGACTTAGAAAGTCTGTGTAAAATTCGTGGAGGATTGCTCCATTTGTAAAGTGGTTGCTAGCATCCCCGTGAAATTAGAGCATAGTAAAAAATCTCAAGTGAAGCTTGAGGAGTGGACGTAGGCCGAGTTGAAGCCGAACCACTATAAATTTATTTGCCTCTCTCTCCCTTATCTCTTTATTTTATTTAAATTGTTGTAGCTATATTTCACATTTTCACTGTGCTAAAATCATTAACTGGCATAGTTGTTAGAACACTTGTTTTAATTATTTTTATTTCATTAACTATATTTATCTATTGTGCTAGTCATAATTTTTATTAGGGTATTATTAATTTTTAATTGTAAAAACCTAATTCCCCCACTCTTAGGTTGTCTTTTGGGTAACATTATACCTATATCATGGTGAACATGGTTATACACCATGCAAACCACCTAGCCGCCTCCTCTGGCGCACAACCCAAGTTGTCCTTCTCAGGCGTACAACCTAAGCCACTCTTCTCTGGCACACAATCCAAGCCACTTCCTCTAGCGCACCACCAAACTTGCCCCCCTAGCACACCATCCAAGCCGCCTCCTTTGGTGCACTCAGTCAACTGTTGCCATCATCATTCAACACCATGTCATAAGTTATGTATGTGTTACGCTTGCTAGTTCAACATCCAATCGCTACAATGTTCTGGCATGACCCCATAAACTGTGCCGACATTGATTCCGATTAGCTCCTAAATTGGTCTGACATGATCCTTTTAAACTGTCCTGGTATTAGTTCCAGCCAGTTCATACAATGATTCGATACAACCATAAACTATCTCCCGACATTAATTCCAGCCTCTCATCTATTTCAAGCACCCTTGCGCTCCCATTCGGATTTTGCAATCTATTTGCCTTTTTTTTATTTAGTGTTATTTTAAGTTTTAGTTAAGTTTTAGTTTTCTCTCCAAACTCAAGATATTTATTCTCCTTGAGTTTGAGGGGGGGATGTTAATGTATATATGGTATATATTCCTATATATATTAGGTATTGATTTCCTAGATATATTAGGTATTGCCATAGTTAGGTCTCTTAGATGATATTCTTTCTCATAGTTAGATTTCTAATAGGAAAATCTTTCTCAGTTTATATATATAGGTCTTCTATTGTATTCAACACAATTCATTCAATACAATACATATTATTTTCGCTCTCTCTCTACTATTCTAACAATTACATGCCACAATTTCCGTTATAAATAGAGAGTCAAGATGCATTTATTGAGTGCATTGTGCCATAAGTTCACCATCCTCCCGGTAGCATATCCAGGCCATACCAGCACTACCATCTTCTTTCCTCTGTGAACCGTCAATGATGACTTTATAGTCCTGCATACAAGACAAGAGTGATGGTCCACTCCTGGGTTAGATTTTTTTTTTCTTTTTCCAATATTGAAGCTTCCAACCATATTTGAATGCTTTTTTTTTTTTTAGGTGATAAAACCACCAAATCATTTACTAAATCAATGGCTTGAACACAAGACACAATTGTTCCTTTAAAAGAAACACTATTACATTGTTTCCATATGACCCATACACTACAAAAAAAATTGTTTTTTGCGACGGCAAAACGCCGTCGCAAATACTCCCGCACGCCGTCTCAAAAGCTATTTGCGACGGTAATTTTTCTTTTGCGACAGCAAGTAGGGGTCGCAACAAAGGGGGTTGCAAAAGAGCTTTAGCGACGTCAACTGCGTCGCTATTGTATTTGCGAAGGGAAATTTTCTTTTTTGCGACGGCAATTTTCTGTCGTCAATAATGGATGAAAATCTGGGTTTTTTTGCGACGGCACAAGCTTTCCGTCGCTAAAATAGGTTTGTGCGACAGCAAAGATCCCGTCGCTAAAAAATGTCGTCGCTTTTGACTATTGTCGACGGCAACCTGAGCCTTCGCTAATGACTATTGGCGACGGCAATTATACCGTCGCTAAAGCCTTGTTTTTCAATAAATTCCATACCTTTTGCGACAGTATGGCTGCCGTTGCAAAAAACCTGGCACTTTTTTTTTTTTTTTGCGACGAGGTGTGCTGCCGTCTCAAAAAAAATTTTAAAAAAAAAACCCTGTTTTACAATTATTAAAAATATAAAAATAACTTGTAATGTTGGCAAATGATGTAATGTTGGCAAATGTTGGCAAATGAAAAATAACTACAAAAAAATCCAAAAATTACATAATAATATAAATACATACATAAACAAAAGTTGGCAAATGATGAAAATACATAATGTTGGTCACATGAAACATACATAATGTTGTTCACAAATTTAAATAACATAAATCAAAATCAAAATCAAAACCAAAAGTTTTCGTCTTGATTCTTTCGTAGGTTACAAAAACAGAAGTTGGTCATAATCTTTACATGCCCACATTCCACACGAAACAAACTGCTACTCAGGAAATATCTGGAAAAAAAAACAAAATAAAAATAATTAATAACAATATAATGGTGTTAATATTTTAATTACAGAAAAATATAAAAAAATTAACTACTATATAATTAGAAAGATAGTTTAGTAAATAATTTTGACTAGACCGAAATCCGACACTAACTCCCAAACCGGGAACCCAATTCGAGCCTCGTCTTCTCCCACAAGTCTCTCGTGCCTAGGAGGTCGTGTGTGCCAAGTTTCATGCTAAACCGACGCCGATTGGTGAATTTGGGGCATTAACACCTCGAATTTAAGTTTCTTAAGGAACTAGTTTGCCTAAAGTGAAATCCGGCTCTAACTCCCAAACTGGGAACCCGATTCGAGCCCTGTCTTCTTCCACAAGTCTCTCGTGCCTAGGAGGTCGTGTGTGCCAAGTTTCGTCCTAAACTGACGTGGTTTGTTGATTTTGGGGCATTAACTCCTCGAATTCAAGTTTCTTAAGGAACTGGTTTGCCTAAAGTGAAATCCGGCTCTAACTCCCAAACTGGGAACCCGATACGAGCCCCGTCTTCTCTCACAAGTCTCTCGTGCCTAGAAAGTCGTGTGTGCCAAGTTTCGTCCTAAACCGACGCGGTTTGGTGATTTTGGGGCATTAACTCTTCGAATTCAAGTTTCTTAAGGAACTAGTTTACCTAAAGTGAAATCCGGCTCTAACTACCAAACCGGGAACCCGATTCGAGCCCCGTCTTCTCCCACAAGTCTCTCGTGCCTAGGAGGTCGTGTGTGCCAAGTTTTATGCTAAACTGACGCCGTTTGGTGAATTTGGGGCATTAACTCCTCGACTTCAAGTTTCTTAAGGAACTAGTTTGTCTAAAGTGAAATCCAGCTCTAACTCCCAAACCGGGAACCCGATTCGAGCTCCGTCTTCTCCCACAAGTCTCTCCTGCCTAGGAGGTCATGTGTGCCAAGTTTCGTGCTAAATCGACGCAGTTTGGTGATTTTGGGGCATTAACTCCTCGAATTCAAGTTTCTTAAGGAACTAATTTGCCTAAAGTGAAATCTGGCTCTAACTCCCAAACCGGGTACCCGATTTGAGCCCCGTCTTCTCCCACAAGTCTCTCGTGCCTAGGAGGTCGTGTGTACCAACTTTCATGCTAAACCGACGCCATTTGGTGAATTTAGGGCATTAACTCCTCGAATTCAAGTTTCTTAAGAAACTAGTTTGCCTAAAGTGAAATCCAGCTCTAACTCCCAAACCGGGAACCCGATTCGAGCCCCGTCTTCCCCCACAAGTCTCTCATGCCTAGGAGGTCGTGTGTGCTAAGTTTCGTGCTAAACTGACGCCGTTTGGTGAATTTGGGGCATTAACTCCTCGAATTCAAGTCTCTTAAGGAACTAGTTTGCCTAAAGTGAAATCCGGCTCTAACTCCCAAACCGGGAACCTGATTCAAGCCCCATCTTCTCCCGCAAGTCTCTCGTGCCTAGGAGGTCGCGTGTTCCATGTTTCGTGCTAAACCGACGCCGTTTGGTGAATTTGGGGCATTAACTCCTCGAATTCAAGTTTCTTAAGGAACTAGTTTGCCTAAAGTGAAATCTAGCTCTAACTCCCAAACCGGGAACCCGATTCGAGCCCTGTCTTCTTCCACAAGTCTCTCGTTCCTAGGAGGTCGTGTGTGCCAAGTTTCGTGCTAAACCAACGCCGATTGGTGAATTTGGGGCATTAACACCTCGAATTTAAGTTTCTTAAGGAACTAGTTTGCCTAAAGTGAAATCCGGCTCTAACTCCCAAACCGGGAACCCGATTCGAGCCCGTCTTCTCCCACAAGTCTCTCCTGCCTAGGAGGTCGTGTGTGCCAAGTTTCGTGCTAAACAGACGCCCTTTGGTAAATTTGGGGCATTAACTCCTCGAATTCAAGTTTCTTAAGAAACTAGTTTGCCTCAACTGAAATCCAGCTCTAACTCCCAAACCGGGAACCCGATTCGAGCCCGTCTTCTCCCACAAGTCTCTCGTGCCTAGGAGGTCGTGTGTGCCAAGTTTCGTGCTAAACCGACGGCGTTTGGTGAATTTGGGGCATTAACTCCTCGAATTCAAGTTTCTTAAGGAACTAGTTTGCCTAAAGTGAAATCCGGCTCTAACTCCCAAACCGAGAACCCGATTTAAGCCCTGTCTTCTCCAAAAAGTCTCTCGTGCCTAGGAGGTCGTGTGTTCCATGTTTCGTGCTAAACCGACGCCGTTTGGTGAATTTGGGGCATTAACTCCTCGAATTCAAGTTTCTTAAGGAACTAGTTTGCCTAAAGTGAAATCTGGCTCTAACTCCCAAACCGGGAACCCGATTCGAGCCCCGTCTTCTTCCACAAGTCTCTCGTGCCTAGGAGGTCGTGTGTGCCAAGTTTCATCCTAAACCGACACCGTTTGGTGATTTTGGGGCATTAACTCCTCGAATTCAAGTTTCTTAAGGAACTGGTTTGCCTAAAGTGAAATCTTGCTCTAACTCCCAAACCGGGAACCCGATTTGAGCCCCGTCTTCTCCCACAAGTCTCTCGTGCCTAGGTGGTCGTATGTGCCAAGTTTCTTGCTAAATCCGGCTCTAACTAGTCCCGTCTTCTCCCACAAGTCTCTTAACTTAGAATGTAAAGAATGCAAAGATACATTTTAGCTTAGAATGCAAAGATACATTTTATACCTGATCTTCTGGTGGTGGTGTATATGGATTCTCATCTTCTACAGATTCCCTAAATGCCCGGTGGCCACTCGATGCATCAGGAACCTATGTTAGTCAATGCATAATGTGTTAATCATATTCTCAAGTTTCTTAAGAAACTAGTTTGTCTAAAGTGAAATCCGACTCTAACTCCCAAACCGGGAACCCAATTCGAGCCCCGTCTTCTCCCACAAGTCTCTCATGCCTAGGTAGTCGTGTGTGCCAAGTTTCGTGCCAAACCGACGCCGTTTGGTGATTTTGGGACGTTAACACCTCGAGTTCAAGTTTCTTAAGAAACTAGTTTGCCTAAAGTGAAATCCGACTC
>NW_021025588.1:480687-497032 GCF_004153795.1 Camellia sinensis | reverse complement strand
AACCTTATACACCACACTCTTCCCACTATACTTCTATAGCACCACATGATTATATATGCAACATATATTATTTATATAGTACATGAAAGAGAGAGAGAGAGAGAGAGAGAGAGAGAGAGCATACCTGAGTAGCTGTCGTCGTCGAAGCACCACCGCTAGCCCTTCGTCGTTCGTCGCTCGTCGTCGCCGCACCACCGTACCACCGCTAGCCCTTCGCTGTTCATTGCCCGTACCTCGTTTGGGGATTTTGGGGGAAAGAAATTTTGTTTCAAACAATTTTAGGGATTTCGATCCAACTGAGCGGCAAGATGAAAGGGAAGAGGGGGGGGGGAATTTTTTTTACTTTTTGCGACGGGACGGTTTACACCGTCGCAAATGATACATAATTATTAATAAACCGACGTCATTTTGGTAATCCTTTTTTCGCGACGGACATTTGCCGTCGCAAATTGTCGAGTATTTGCAACAGCAAACTTATGTCGTCTCAAACATTTGTTTTTGGCAACGGTTCAACACGTCGTCGCTAATACTTCCGCATTTTAATACCTGCCCGTGCAGTTTTATTACCGATGGTTAAACGCCGTCGCTAAAACTATTTTTTGCGACGGTTAATTTTGCCGTCGCAAAAGACCATTTTTTACGACGGGGAACGCGCCGTCGCAAATGCTTCCGTGTTTTTTGCCCTCTTTTCTTGTAGTGATAACACTGCCATGAGTTGATAAATTATCTCTGACTCTGGTGATTGCGGTCTCCAACTATCCAACCAGGAAGGAAAAGGCAATGGTTCTCCAATTGAGAAATCCAGTCCCAAATTGTTGCCCCTCCAAATTCTTTGCGATTCAGGGCATTGGAAAAACAAATGTTCTATTGCTTCCTCCTCTTTAAGACATCGTGGACATAATGCATCGCTAATCAATTTCGGACATTTCAAGGAATATTTTACTAGAAGAATATTGTGTAGACACTGCCATACAAACATTGACCATTTGAGAGAAACTTTAAGTTTCCACAACCATACCCAAATCAAATTACCACGATCCACAACTAACCTTTTTTTTTTGACAAGTGAATGTTCCAATGCTTTCCAATAACCCAATTTAACAAAATAATTACCAGACTTGGTATGACACCAGATTTTTCGTTCGGGTAAAGACATGATAGGAATATAAAGACGTTGGATATGTTGGATACAAGAATGAGGAAAGAACAAGCCTAACGAATTCAATCGCCAGCTTTGATTCTACTTATCAATAAAATGCGAAACAGTGAAAGAAGAGAAATGTCGATCCATTCATTGCCCAATCAGTGGATTGTTCACAGCTGGAATCTACTGATCTTCAAACGGATTAAGTGGCCCAATGTTGTGTTAGGTAAATGATGCACATATCTTTGTTTCTTTTCCTTTCTTTTCTTTTTTCAATTATTAAAATGATATATATATATATATATATAATTGGAGAAATTTATACTGGACACCCCTAAAAAATGACAAATCTTTAAAATAAATTATTATTTTTTATTGTAAAAATTATAAATATTTGTAATGTGTTATGGTACTCTCATGTATTATATACAAATATTTCGAATTTTTTATCAAGTGTTCTATAAGGACACTTATTAACAAAACCCATATAAATTTATGGTGGGTATATTAAAGTGAAAGTTACAAATAATTCTTATTTATATTATGAACGTTGTGATTAAATTATAAACACAAATCATTTGAGGTGAAAAATGTTATGAATTATTTTAGTTAAGAAAGTTATGACTTTTTTGTTGTGTTTATTATGGAGCTTTATAAGTATGTTACATATGTTGTGGTAGGATACATATAATAATAAAATTATTTTTTGTTTTATATTAAAATTTATACTTTTATAGTTTTAATTTTATATTAAATTAAATTAAATTTTATACCTAGATGGAACTACTATCGTGTGCTTTTAAAAGTATGCATCGTATATGACTATATTTGTTTGGGTGGACATGTGCTTGGCATTGAACTAAATGATGGACTATGATATCCTATATATGATAGACTATTCAATTTCACAGAAGAGGGTACCATATAAATTGAGGGACTAAACCAAAGTAACTAACTCATCAAATGACCAAATTAACCTTAACTATATATATCTATATATATTTGAAGAAATTTGATTCTGTAGAGTTTTTTTTTTGTTTGAAAAAAAAAAAGAGTTAAATTTTGTTTAAATGAATGTCTTTTTGAATTTGGGCAGTGAATGATTGGATGATTAAAATAACAGTGCCTATTTTTTAAAGTTTGCTTATGTATATAAATTTTATAATTAAATGATTTTTGATGTTTCCTGTTAAAAAAAGGGGGGGTTAAATTTTGTTCAAATGAATACTTTTTTGAATTTGGGCAACGAATGATAAAAATAGTAGTGCATATTTTTTAATGGCTGCTTATGTATATATAAATTTTATAGTTGAATGATTTTTGATTTTTTTTCTATTAAAAAAAAGTAAGGCTTAAATTTTGCTCAAATAAATACTTTTTTTTAATTTGGGCAATGAATTGTTAGATGATTAAAATAACAGTGTATTTTTTTTAAATGGTTGCTTATGTATATATAAATTTTATAGTTGAATGATTTTTGAATTTTTTCTATTAAAAAAATGTGGGTCGAACTTCGTTCAAATGAATCAAAATGTATGTGGAGCAACAATAAGGAAATTTGTTTTTTAAAAATTATAACATATGCTAGTGCAAAATTCTACAATAATTATAATATAAGTATTATGATCAATATATTGGATGTTTCATGTCTTGTTATGTCCTATCTATTCCAATCCCCTTAAACAAGCATCAAATTGGATAATATTTTATTAATCCCTCTTTATAATTCTAATACAATCCGAACATAAGATATGAGACACAATCTAAAGAGATTTATAGTTCTAAGACTATTAGTCATAAAAATACTAATCTAAACTAATACAATCCGTCCAAACAAACATCACATATAGGTAACATCGTCACAAGATTCACAACGTTCAATAAACACAAGAAAGCATAATTTTTTTTAACTAAAATTATTCATAATATTTCTCACCATATATGGTTCTTATCATTTACACCACGCCAATTATAATTTAACCGCAATGTTCATAATATAAAATATAATGGTTTGTAATATTCACTTTATGTTCACACCACAAATTCATTACTTGGAATTTATTATAAAAGTGACATAACACACCACCAATATTTATAACCTTTTTTTTATAAAAAATAATATATATATATATATATATTTTACAATGTCTCACTCTATACTATGAAAAATAAGGGTCTGCCTTTGGTCCAGTCCACGATCGGACTGAACCGTGTTGTTGGGCCCGTGGGGGCTCACCACGGGTCCCGTTTTGAAAATATGAACCGTTCAATGTGTAAAACTCGTCGAGTACTATATGCTTATAAAAAATCACGTTGATCGGATATCGATAGCTATGTGATCAAATCAGTTTTGTATAAAAAAAATAGACGGTGAATAAATTAACGATTGACAAAAAACTATTTTGATCACATAGCTATTGATATCCAATTAACGTGATTTTTTACAGACATATAGTACTCGACGAGTTCTACATATTGATCAATTTAGATTTTCAAAACGGAACCCATGGTGGACCCTCACGGGCCCAACAGCACGGTCCAGTCCGATCGTGGACTGGACCAAAGCCAGACCCAAAAAATAAAGGGCTTTCTTGGTTTTTATTCTCCCTTCAGACTTTTTTTTAAAAAAAAGATAAAAACTAATTTGATAAATTAATGTATATATGGTATATATTCCTACATATATTAGGTATTGATTTTCTAGATATATTAGGTATTGTCATAATTAGGTCTCTTATAGGATGTCTTTTCTCATTGTTAGATTTCTAGTAGAATACACTTTCTCAGCTTATATATACAGGCCTTCTATTGTATAGAACAAATTATTTCATTCAATACAATACATATTATTTTCTCTCTCTCTACTATTATAACATGGTATCAGAGCTATAAGTTAAGCTCTTGGTGTTCTTCACCTTACCGGTGGGTGAACCTATTTCACTGCCATATTTTCGTGTCAGTATCGCTTCATGGTGATCTCTTCCTTTGTCCACTAATTTATTCTTATCCAAAATATCTCTATCATATTTCTTTTACTCACAATCCCTTTTTTCATATATATATATATATATATATTTTGTTTTTTACTCGTAATATATTTTTTTTTCCTCCACTCTATCTTTCTCGCTGCTTCAACCTCTATACGAGTACGAAATAATCTTCTCATATAATCCTGTTGATCAAGTTTGCACTCCTCCAAACGTCGTCGCTTTACTACCTGAAAACACAAATGTAAGATAGCCGGCGGGTGTGTGTCGAAAACCTTTCCGATGCCTAAGTCAGCAAATAGACAATAGACACAAAAACTCTGTATATTTGAGAGTCAAAATTGTGATACCTGTACATAGGTCCTGCTATGAACTTTTATAGATTCTGTCTGGCACAATCCTAGTAGGATTCCAACTCTCCTTATAAGAGTCCTCCTAAAAATCACACTCTCAGTCAAGAGTGTCTATCCTGATAACACTCTACTTACTACCAACCAAATAAGATAGTTTTCTCCTTTGTCTAAGTGGGTGCGGTTTAACCGAGCTACCTTATTTCGGTCGTGCTGTCAACTAAGCAATGATGTAGATGGCACTCAACCGAGCTACGCCTAGCTCGGCCTTCCTTCTCACAAATACCTCGGCCAGCCACCAAGCCTAGTTTTTAGGTAGCTCGGTCAAACCTCTCTGCCCAGTTCGGTACCCAGACAACATAGGACCAAGCTACTAGAAGCCCATACCCCGGCCCTTAGTCCGGCCCAAAATAGAGATTAAAAGATCGTAGCTCGGCCCAATTTCTCTTTATAAATTATCCTCTCAATCTCCAATTGGTTTCTATCTTCAACGTATTTGAGTTTAAGGGGGGGTATTATACCTATATCATGGTGAGCATGGTTATATACCATGCGAATCACCCAAGCCACCTATGGTTATACACTACGCAAACCACCCAAGCCACCCCCTTTGGCGCACCACCCAAGCCCCCCCTCTAACGCACAATCCAAGTTATCTTTTCTGGCGCACAACCCAAGTTGCCATCTTTGGCGCACAATCCAAGTCGCCCCCTGACACACTCAGTTATCTGCTACCATTATCGTTCAGCACCACGTTATAAGTTATGTGTGTGTCATGTTTGCTGGTTCAACATCTAATTCTCTACATCGGTTCGACATGACTCCGTAAACTGTCCCGGCATTGATTCCGGTTAGCTCCTACATCAGTCCGGCATGACTCCTTTAAATTGTCCTAGCATTAGTTCCAGCTTGTTCTTACAAGGTCCGACACGACCATAAACTGTTTCTTGGCATTAGTTTCAGTCAGTTTTTATATCAGTCCGGTACGACCTTAAATTGTCTTAGCATTACTTTCAGTCAGTTCCTACAATGGTCCGACACGACGATAAACTGTCTCCCGATCTTTGATATATTTCAAGTGTCCTTGCACTCTCGTTTGGATTTTGCAATCTATTTACCTTTTATTTTATTTAGTTTTATTTCACATTTTAGTTTCTCTCTCCAAACTCAAGATGTTTATCCTTCTTGAATTTGAAGGAGGATGTTAATGTATATATGGTATACATTCCTACATATATTAAGTATTAATTTTCTAGATATATTAGGTATTGCCATAGTTAGGTTTCTTATAGGATACTCTTTCTCATAGTTAGATTTCTAATAGGATACTATTTCTCAACCTATATATACATGCTTTCTATTGTACAGGACAAATTATTTTATTCAATACAATACATTTTATTTTTTTTCTCTCTACTGTTCTAACAAAAATAAATATTAAAAGAATACTTTGAAAATTTTTAAAATTATTTCTGACATCCCAAAAGATAAAATTGTATAAAAAGTGTTTTTAATTTTTTTTATTTCTTTCACAAAATTAATTTCTATTTGTTTATAAAAAAATTTCTAAAATAAGTTTTTAAAAATCAAACCAAATATAATACAATATGTCACTTTTTAGAGGTTCACTATTGATTTCTCTTTCCATATGTATGTATCATTTTAGTAATTGGAAAAAAAAATGAAGAAAGACAACCACCACAAAGCTCATCTCACCAATGAGGTGACACTCTCTCATTGAATCTCGAGACGATCTTGGGAGGCTGTCATTTGAAGATTCAATGGGAAAAGCTTTGTGATTGAGATTGCACGTACTTGTCAATAAAAGAAAATTCGACCGACAACATCGTTGTGGGCATGTTGTGTACACACTTTAAAATGGTGTATATTATATATAAATTATGACACTTGTGAGGCATAATTAAATAAGTATAATTAAAGAGTTTTTAGATTATAATAAAAATAAAATCATAATTAATATCAATTAGTCATAACTCACACAACAATATTTATATAACCAAGTCATAACTAAGTTGAATAAATTATACTTTGCCCTCTTTATGTTTAATCACTTTTTTTATTTTGGCCTGTAAAATTTATTTTTTTTCATTTTGACCCTTTATGTTTCAAGTTTTTTTCTAATTTATTCGTAAAACTAATTTTTTTTCGAAATTAAATAAAAAAAAATCATAATAACTGTCACATAATATAAAAAATATATATTATTATACTAGAGTTTACGTTTATATTCGGGATGCAAGTTATATATAATAAAATATTTTTAAGTCATGTAATTTTTAATTTGTCATTTTCTATCTAATTTTTAGTAGAAATTAGCTTCAGAAGTAAACTGAGAAAAACTTGATCTATGAAGGGCAAAATGGGAAAAAAAATAATTTTTAAAAGCCAAAATGAAAAAGTGACCAAACATAAAGAGGTGCAAAATGTAATTTACCCTAACTAAGTTATAACTAACATTTTAATACATCACAACTAAAGATTACAAATATTACAACTGGAACATATATGATATGTATCAAAGAATTTCCCACAATAATGATGTTTGGTTTTACTCTTTGTATATATTTATATTGATAAACAAAATTAGCTTATCGTATTTATATGTTTATATATTAAACAAAAATAATGCTACTAAAATTTGAATCTGGTAGTGGTAGTAGGTTGAATATGGTGGTTGTTGGCACAGGAAGGAGAGAGATGATGATGTGCGGGGGGCATAAAAGTTATTTATTATTTATTTTTTGTCCAAAATTACATAAATTAAATATTTTTAAATGTCACAAGTGTAATGTATAATATGATCAAATCATAAAGAGATAAAATAAATTTTGTTCAAAAATAATAATAATATTAATAAAAATTTCAAACAGAATAATCATACAAAAATTTTAAATCACCCTACATCAAAGAATAACCATTTCATTCATGCTCAATCATTGAGTAAATTAATACTATCTAAGCTGGTTAATATGAGACATTGAACTTAAAGATTAGCTTATGTTGTACCCTTTAGTTTTCAAGTAGGAGGAGTTCATAGTTCAAATTTATGGAGAAGTGTTGAATGTTCATTAGAAGTGATCTAACTTTTAATAATCTGCTAAACATTTTATATCTACCCTCCACCCATTAAAAAATAAAATAAAAATAAGAGGCTTGGAATTACCTTCAGATCAGAAAAGCACTGATAGTTGATCCCCAACTACTCTCAAAAAAAACTTCAAATAAAAAATGGAACACACGGTGTGTTTTGGAAAAATAGTTAAAAATCAAATTTTAACTTTTAGCTAAGTTTTTTTGACTTTTATAGGAAGTGATTTGGAAGTTGATAAAAAACAGTTTTTGATTTTTTTAATTAATATTTGTTTATGATGTCACATCACAATCAAATGACTAAAATACTTTCATCCAATTCAATAAATTTATATTTTTACTCATGTAGAACCCTAAACTATATAACCCTAAACAACCTGAAAGGTATAATTATAATTCCTTATGTAACTTTTTTATTCTTTTCAAATGACTTCATGCTAAAAAAGTCAATCTAACGTCTTACCTCCAAAATGCAAAACACAGCTTTTAAACTAGTTCCCAAATGGGCACACAGGATGTGCTTTCACCACCAGCATGTATTCACTAAAAAAACACACACACACGCACAAAATAAAATAAAATAAAATAAAACGGTGAACTACCGCAAGTTAAGATCTTTGCATCATAAAATCTGAGCACCAATCCCAATGTTAAAATTTCTCACTTTGATGTAATTTAAGTAGTTGAGATGTTAAATCTTTGATAAAACTCTTGCATATTTCTTGAGGTGTCTCCCAAACCAAACTCAGAAGCACTAGTGAAACATTGTTCCTCAATCTTTATGCAGGACAATAATAATGCGTGAGTCCCATCTGTTACCTAAACGTAGACATACAAAAAATAAATAAAAATAAAATAAAACTAAAAAATAAAAAAATTACCTAAAAGTTTCATTTATAAATGTTATATTAACTCATGTCCTATTTAAAATTTTTTAAACCAATAAATTTTATTTAATAAAATTGAGAATATTATCAATTTTTTTTTTAATTTTTAAAATTAAGAATATTATCAATAGTAATGTTTCAGATAATTATTTCACTAATGAATAAAAAAACAAAGCATGAGATTAAACTTTTTTGCCCTTCTATTTATTGGTTTGATTCAACTATCCAATAAAAGCGATAATATTATCGATTTTTTTCCAGTTTTAAAACTAAGAATATGTAACGCCTCCAAAATAATTACAATAAACCAACTCTAAACACTAGTACAATGTGACATAAACAGAACAAGAAACTTCCATTTCATTAATCAGAATTAATATACAAAATGTGACACATGCGATATACATTCATCAATCGTTCATCCTGAATCTATAGTATGTGTTACAAGAGGTAATAGGAAATGAAAGTTAAACAGGTGTTCATATGCCCTAATGGCTTGCATCTTTCCAAATCAATGCTTGGTTACAACAAAAGTGAGTCTTAAGCTCAATACAAATAAAGCCCTTGGCTAGTACAAAAGTATTAACATTTAGGGACCAAATATTTGCGCCATTATTAATTAAAAACAATTTGAGACCAATTATTTTCATCATTTTAACAAGTGAAAAGTCGGGACCTCATTCTTCACTTCAGCCCTAACTTGCTCATTCTCTCTCTCTCTCTCTCTCCCTCCGTAATCGATCTTCATACCTGTAAGAGCTCCAAGGCAGATTGAGCTCCACATTTGAATATTAATAGTCGTTTTTCAATTAACAATTGAAGATTAAGCTCAATCTTCAATTGTCAATCCTCAATCTCTCGCACGTTGGTTTGTTCAATGTTTTTCAATTAACAATTGAAGATTGAGCTCAATCTTCAATTGTCAATCTTCAATCTCTCGCACGTCGGTTTGCTCAATCTTCAGCCCTAAAGTCGAGAGCTCCAAGGTAGATTGGGAGCTCAATCTTCTTCAAATTTTGGTGTGTGTGTGTGTGTGTCTCTCTCTCTCTCTCTCTCTCTTGCTCTCTCTCCGTAATCGATCTCCGTAATCGACCTGTAAGAGCTCCAATTCAAACTTTCAATTTCTTATCGTAATCGATCTGTGTTTTACATAGATTGAACTGTTTATTGTATTTTCAATTTCTTATCGTGTTTCAATCTATGTCTTACTTTATTTCTTATCGTGTTTAAATCTCTGTTTATCGTCTCCGATCTCCGTAATCGACCTGTTTATTGTATTTGCAATTTCTTATTGTGTTTCAATCTATGTTTTACAGACACTGAACTTGTTTCTTATCTTAATGCTTGTTGAAATGTTTCTTTCAATTAACTTTTGCATTGTCACCATGATGTGCGGCTAATAGGTGTTGAATTTTGTCCTAATAATAGCATGTGAGAAGTAGTTTGATAGCTCTTATATTAGCATGTGAGGAGTAGTTTGATAGCTCTTAATAACATCATCATCATCGTGAGTAGTCAGTTTGTTGAAGGGTAGAAGATCAACATTTCCTCTGTCAGATCCCTGTGTCAGTAGCAGTCTCCTCCAATGGAGTTGAAGAAGAAGCATTTTCTTCTTTGGAGACTTGTTTTCCTTTCTCTTCTTCTTGTTCTTTCTTGATCTTTTTCCCTTCTTTATCAGTAGCAGTCTTGATAGAAGTTCCAATAGCAGTTTCCTCTGTTTCAGTAAAAGTCTCCTCCAACAATGGAGTTGAAGACGAGACATTTTCTTCTTCGGAGACTTGTTTTGCTTTCTCTTCTTCTTCTTCTTCCACTTGTTCTTTCGTGCTCCTTTTCCCTTCTTTATCAGTAGCAGTCTTCACGGAAGTTCTAGCAAGATGAGCATGAGGAGGCAGAGGCAGGACATGTTCCAGGGTTATGTTGAAAGGAATGCTGGTGTCTCTACTTTGAGACATTCTTCTTGAGTATGGTGATCAGTAGCTCTAAAGGCACAGAGAGAGAGAGAGAGAGAGGCTTTGTTGTGTGGAGGTGGTAACTGAAAAATATGTGCATATATATGGTTGCCAGTAATGAGTGTAAAGCTATAAAAGTGAGACTAGGGAAAGGAAAGCAAATTAACTTTGTTTCATCTGTCGCATAAATAATTGTGTTTTGTACTCATAAATTGTTTATTTAAAAAAAAAAAATGGAATTTAAGATGTGTGGATCATATTCATCTTAGATGTGGCACACATTTAGAACAAATTTGACCTACAAATTTCAAATATACATAAAACCTAGAATTGAGTTGGTGTAGATTAAAAGTTATAACTTCTTGCAGTTTTAACAGTACACGGGTGCACACGCACTACTAGTACTTTATTAAAATATTCGCTTTATAATTTTTCTTTACGACTATTTAGCTGTCTTCATTATACAGTAATACAGTGGTGATCATGAAAAATAATAATGTAAAGAATTTATGACAAAGCATGTGAGAAATGTTGTTTCCAAAAATCTTTTAATGGACTTGTTTTCATGATTTCACATCATTTCTTAAAAATAAAAAATAAATAAAAAATTCAATACAACGTAAATTGAAGCAGGAAGGAAAACAAATAAGGTAAAGGATTTTCATTCCTTACTCACTTTCTTTTCCCATATACCCAGTTCTAAGTTCCAAACAGTATGTATATGATTTTCCAGAATTTTCATATATTTTGACCAGCTTTGCTTTTTGCATAACAAAAAAATAAAGAAGAAAAGGGCACAGGTACCATTGATGCATTTCAGAGTTCATTGAATTATGAACCATGAGTTTACTCATATCCATTTTAGACTAAACAAATAATCCACCATGTAGACAGTAGAAAAATCACTTTTACTTTCAACTTCACCAATGGACATATGAAAATCACAAATCTAAATATGCATGTGTTTACAGGAACTTCACCAATGTATGTACGAAAAAACACAGTTTGATAGCTCCGAACGTGATCTATCTATCTATCTATCTATGTTATGTTTTTCTTTCTCTATTTGTTTCTAGTGTATGTATGCATGTTTGCAATTTATGTTTTGTTTTTCTTTCTTTACTTGTTGGATTTTACTGCCGTAATCACCAGCCTCCTATAGAAAGCCATTTGGTATGCTATAGCCATTACACTTGAACTTAGCATTGCCAAACCTTTCTTCTCTTTATAGGGTTTGACCTTATTTGATTTATGACCTTATTTAACTTAACATTGCGATTATTTATTTATTTACTTTTTTAAAGTGAGGATATGATTGTTATCAATGTTATTATGTGTCCTGATGTTTTGCTTTTGCTTTTGTTTTTGCTTTTGTTTTATGTGGTGTGCCTTGGCAATACATCCCTGAATTTTTGTTTGTCAAAACATAGATATGAATCACATAGTCAAAAGTAGATATACATATTAGTGAAACTTCTTCAAGAATTTAGTTGTGTTCCTCATTTAAGACCACATATAGAAAGTAACAAGATATTGGAATTGAAGGATAATGTCTTTGTGTACTCTGTAATAGGGATTTCGGGATGGATAGGAGTTGGATGCAACTTCATAATAGAAGGTTACATCAATACATTGATGGGGTAAAAGAATTTATCATGTTTGCTCGTGATCATATGAAATTAGGGACGAGTAAGATTTGGTGTCCGTGTAATAGATGCAACAACCGTATCCAAAAAACCATAGATGAAGTTGAAATTCATTTGTTTGCATATAGGGTTGTCACAACTTACACTAGGTGGGTGTATCATGGGGAAGACTTTGAGTTAAATGACAGTAATCCCTCGGAAAATGAAAATGACGAATATTTCAATGATGTGACAGAGAAATCAAATTCTCCTAATACTGAGGTGCGAGAAATTATCCATGACATACATAGTGGACCATCCACATTTGCTTATACTGGGGAAGCGTCTAGTAGTCGTAATCCTGACTTGTTTGGTGCTCATAGTAGTGAAGGAAATACATTTGCAAGATTAATGAGGGATGCAGAACAAGAATTGTATCCGAATTGCCAGCGATATTCCAAATTATCATTCATTGTTAAGCTGCTACATATAAAGGTGCTCAATAAATGGAGCAACAAATCACTCGCGATGATACTAGAACTGTTGAAGGATGCACTTCCCATCGGTGAAACACTCCCATGCTCATACAATGAAGTTAAACAAATACTTCGAGATTTGGGCCTTGATTATCAAAAAATACATGCATGCAAGAACGATTGTGTACTTTTTTGGAAGGAGTATGAAAATGAAGATAAATGCCCTACTTGCAAGGAGCCTAGATACAAATTTCATAAAGGTGAAGGTAAAGGTAAAAAGATCCCTCACAAGGTTTTGCGGTACTTTCCTTTAAAACCAAGGCTACAAAGGTTATTTATATCAAGGAAGACCGCTACTGATATGAGGTGGCACAAACATAAACGTGTAGAGGAGAAAAATGTAATGCGCCATCTGGCGGACTCTGAAGCATGGAAAGACTTTGACAAAAAGCATGAGTCATTCGCCAAAGATCCTCGAAATGTTAGGCTCGGATTAGCAAGTGACGGCTTCAATCCATTTGGGAATATGAGTATCTCATATAGCATATGGCCAGTTTTTATTGTCCCGTACAATTTGCCACCCTGGAAATGCATGAAAGATCCATTTTTTATGATGCCTTTGCTTATTCCTGGGCGTAGAGCTCTTGGATTTGACATTGATGTGTTTTTACGACTGCTAATAGATGAGCTAAATGAGTTATGGGAGGTAGGGGTAGAGACCTACGATGCATCAAGTGGCTCTAATTTTCAATTGCGTGCGGCATTATTATGGACTATCAATGACTTTCCTGCGTATGGTAATTTATCCGGTTGGAGCACCAAAGGCAAATTGGATTGTCCGTCATGCAATGAGAATGCATCTCACCAATACTTGCATCATTGTAGAAAAACTTGTTACATGGGACATCGTCGTTTTTTGCCTCATGATCATTTTTTGCGAACAAGCAAGTCATTCAATGGTGAGCCAGAGCTTAGGTTAGAACCTAAGTTGTTGTCAGGAGAGGAGGTCTTGGGTCAATTGGGGCATATAGACCCATCATTATTTGGGAAAATAGATCACCGTGGGAAGAAGCGAAAACGTTCTCCTCAATATTTAAATTGGACAAGGAGGAGCATTTTCTTTGATTTACCTTATTGGAAAACCCTCAAAGTTCGTCACAACCTTGATGTTATGCACATTGAAAAAAATGTATGTGATAGTGTTCTAGGAACATTGATGAACATTGATGGAAAAACCAAGGACACATACAAGGCTCGTCTTGATCTAATGGATATGGGTATAAGGCCTGAATTACATCCAAGGGAAGTACATGGCCAAACATTCCTACCTCCTGCTTGCTTCATGTTGTCTCCAACTGAAAAGAGGAACTTTTGTGAATTCTTGAGTTCAATTAAATTGCCAGATGGCTATGCATCAAACATATCACATTGTGTGAACACTAGTGACTGTCGAATTACGGGGTTGAAAAGCCATGATTGCCATGTTATCTTGCAAAGATTGCTTCCTATTGCTCTACGTGGATGTTTGAAAAAGGATGTGAGCAAGGCATTAATTGAGTTTAGCTTGTTCTTTAAGGAGTTATCGTCAAAGACATTGAGAGTTGATGTCTTAGAACAACTTGAGAAAGATATTGTTTTAATTTTGTGCAAGCTCGAGAAGATATTTCCACCATCTTTTTTTGATATTATGATTCATTTATCCATTCACTTATCGCGTGAAGCAATCCTTGCAGGACCGGTGCAATACCGGTGGATGTATGGATTTGAAAGGTACATGCATATTCTTAAGGGTTATGTGCGCAACAAAGCTCATCCAGAAGGATCTATTGCTGAAGGTTACATTGACAATGAGGCTCTCACTTTTTGCTCTATGTACTTCCATGATGGTGAGACAAGATTTAATAGACCTGAACGAAACTATGATGGGCCTATTGAGGCAGCACAAGATGGGAACTTGTTTGTATTTAGGAAAAAAGTTCGTGGATTAGGAGCTGTAATTAATGATGTGTTGAATTTAGCGGATTTGAAAAAAGTTCGATGGTACGTGTTGCCACAAAGCCTCGCATTACTCAAGATAAAAAGTCAAGGGAAGCGATTGGATGTTGAAATTTGTAGGATTACTGGGAATCCATTGGGATCGTGGTCTGATAAATTCACCACCGAGTTGGGGATCGTCACTAGGCAATTTGCCCCACAAAATGTGCCTAAGTGGAGTTTTATTAGCCCTGAGGATAAAGAAACGCTAATTGCATACCTTCGAGTAAGATAGTTTTTTTTTAGTCTAGTATAATATTCCCTTTTAGTTTATGAATTATGTTGCTTAGTGTTTTGAAGTGTTTAATTTTATTGGTATGGCATGAAGGTTTCATTTTTAGTAATGAACCTTATGCTATTGCTTCTATCCTTGGAATGATGAAACTCCGGTACAAGACCTACCGCTTTAATCTACGCCAACATTTTAGAAGTTTCCCTACGATGGAATCAGCCCTTGCAAACCCACATGAAGATATCGAAAAAGAGGTGTGGCAATACCTGTGTGCAATTATGGGATGATAAGACGTACCAGGTAATTGTTGAACACACTTGTAATGCACTTGCACACACTTGTGGTGAGGCTGCAGCTCGTGTAGGCTACTTGTACTTGGGCTACTGATGATGCTACAGCTGCT
Source organism: Camellia sinensis (assembly GCF_004153795.1). NCBI lineage: Eukaryota > Viridiplantae > Streptophyta > Magnoliopsida > Ericales > Theaceae > Camellia > Camellia sinensis. Next base: position 481,834 of record NW_021025588.1, on the reverse strand, counting down.
GCTGTGGCGGAGGCTGCTGCTATGCATATAGCTGCTGCTATTACTAAGCATTTGGGCACATGGACTTGATTTCTTTTGAATATATTTTTACACTTCATGCAGGAGAAATGTCAGAAAAACAAGGAAAATCGGTTTGAGCTTAAAGTCCTCCATACAGCTGGCTCAAAGGCATTTAGAAAGGTGCAATACGATGAGGTAAACAACTGACCTTTAAATCATAGGGTCTACATGGTACTTTTTTTATTTCTTTTATTTGGTGATGTATGTACTCCATAGGATACTAACTATAAAGGTTTTGACAGCGAGACAAGGATGGAAAGGAGCTTGGACTTGTTGATTTCTATCACAAGACACACTTTAGTCAGAAAAGGCAAGCATGGGTCCATAATGAAGCTGAAATTAGACATGTAAGAATTTTCTAATGTTAAATATAAGTATTTTCCTGTTAATGATTACTTGTCTAAGGCTCATGTGTTGTGAATCTTTAGCACTAAAAACGAACAATGTAAATGATTATGAATGTAAATGATTAGGACTAGATCACCTGTTCTTAAGTTTGGAAATATTGGAGTGAAAGTTTATGAGACAAAATGGTATGATTTGAATATTTGCAGCATTGTTGCTGTAAGGCTAAGGTTTGGTAGGAGCTTTAACTGTATAGGCACTGACCTAATAATCCATCTTGGTCCAACTTGGTCCTGAGACCATAAACTATGTCATGCTTGATCCAGTGAATATTTGCAGTCATAATCTGTTCCTTGTTCTTGTCCAAAACAATTGCATTGAAGAATAACATAATCCCTTCCCATATGTTAGTTTAACCATACTTTGTTTTTGTTTTTGTTTTTTTTCTTTTTCTTTCGTTTCTTTTTTGTACAAACTATATATTTTCTAATCTTTTGGGATGAGAAAGGGAGTTGACAAGATTTGAAACCTCACTAGTGACTGTTTCAATTACTCGCACTTGTGTTCAGATTTTATTTTATATTGCTTTATTTGAGATTTTTCTCACTTTTGAAGTTCTTTTGTATTACTTAAATTTTGTATTTGATCTTTAGTGTGAAGGTAGTTCATTTTCATAGTAATATGATATACGTTATTGTAAAATATATAGTATTAGTCATTTATCTTTTAACACTGAAAAAAA
>NW_021025588.1:346992-470202 GCF_004153795.1 Camellia sinensis | reverse complement strand
ACATGCCCTTTTCAAGGACAACAAGGAGAGGGGGTGGCCCTTTCCTTCTTGGGACTTCAAGGCATCATCTTCACCACTGAAATCCCTCAAGATTTCAGTGGTGAAGAGACCCCAACACCAAAATCCCGGAGTTCACTCAAAAGGGCACAAAATGAGGCCTTTCAAGGCCTAAGAGGGGTCAACAACCCTCAAACCAAGAAACACTCTTAATAAACAATAAAGAGGTTCTAAAAACAGAACTTTTTTATGTTATACAATAAGCACAAAAACAGCTTTAAGATAGGTAGAAAATCAATGCAAAAATGGGGAAAAATGAGACTAGGTTCTCACCCTTGTAGACCCCTTCACAAATGGTGCTCCAATGGCAATGGTGCTCCAATGGCCTCCTTGAGCTTGAATCCAAGACAAAAACTCCAAAACACACTCTTTAGAACCTCAGATCCTAGAGGAAGGTGAAACACTAGGTGTTTGTGTGCAATAGTAAGACACAAAACACCTAGAGTGCAAATGAGATGGAAAGAGAGATAGAAAATGTATGTAACTCAAACCCTAGAACCAGAGCTCAACAATGGCTGTTTTGCTCTCAAAATATCTAGACTCCCTCCCTCTTTTTTTGTTACAAGAGAGAGCCTCTCTCTATATGTCTTGTAAAGCTTACAAGACAAGCTTTACAAGAGGGAGATCCCTCCATACCCGTGTATGGAGGGATGCAAAAGCAAGACAGCTGTCTAAAAATATCTGCAAAAGCAGATGAACAGCAATCAGCCGGCCAAAAATACCATCTTGGCCAAAAAGAGTGCCGGCCCAGCTGTCTTAAAATATCTGCAAAAGCAGATGCACAGTAATCGACCGGCCAAAAATACCATCTTGGCCAAAAAGAGTGCCGGCCGGCACTAAAAAGTGCTGACCGGCAACAAATAGTGCCGGCCGGCAATATACATTGCCGGTGGCAGCAAAAACCAGCCGGTGGCCTCTAGCCACTGCCGGTGGTGGGTGGGGATGGTCTACAAACCCTACCCTGCCCTTCCAAGGAAAAACACAAGTGTTTGGTGCAAAACCAAACACTAAACGGTCGAGTTCGGAGATCCTGAGACAAGGCGCGTAGCCGAGACCTCCGGGAACTCCAAACGAACACAAACATGGATAATCACCGAGTGTTCAAACGGTGACGTCCAAGTCTTGAGGACGGTCAAAAATGGGGTGTCTACACCGGTCTACTACCACCCAAATTGAATCATTACCCCGTTGAGTCCTGGGAAGCCCCATAATAAAATCCTTCGTGACATGCTCACACTTTCACTCAACTATAGGCCAGGATTGCAACAAACCCGCTGATCTCTGATGTTTGGCCTTCACTTGTTGACAAGTAAGGTACTTTGACAAAAACATAGCCATATCCTTCTTCATTTCTCTCCACCAAAACTAGCAACAAAGGTCATGATACATCTTTGTGCCTCTCGGATGTACCGTAAGGCGTGAATGGTAAAACTCTTGGAGTACTTCTTTTTAGCTAGACTTCGACACGAAGAGACGGTCAAGGTATCTAACACTCAAGTCGGAGTACACGCTTAAGCCTCTTTCTACCTTCTCACTGGAGATCTTCTCCGGAGGGATTCTACCTTAAGGTCACCTTTTTGTGCTTCTATTACTCGGTTCACAAGTGTAGGTTGTGCGACTACCGAAAACAAAGCTACAGACTCAACAGACTCGCTAAGATGCAAGTCAAACTCCCCAATGGCACTCAACATCTCCCATTCCTGGATGGCAATACAAGCTACACTACTAATGGATTTTCTACTCAAAGCATTGGCCACAACATTAGCCTTTCCTAGATGGTGATGTAACTCAAAATTGTAATCTTCTATAAACTCCATCCATCTCCTCTGTCTCAAATTCAAGTCCTTATGGGTAAACAGATATTCAGACTCTTGTGATCAGAAAACACTTCAAACTTCTCACCATACAAATAATGCCTCCAAATCGTTAAGGCAAAGATCACCGCCGCTAACTCTAAGTCATGAGTAGGGTAGTTTCTCTCATGTGTTTTCAACTGCCGCGAGCCACTCTTACATCAATACACAACCCAAACCTTCCCGTGAAGTATCATAATACACCGAATAGCTTAAAACCCTCTACGGAATAATCAATACTGGAGCAATGGTAAGTCTAATCTTAAGCTCCTGGAATGACTTCTCACAGGTCTCACTCCATACAAACTTAGCTTCTTTCCTCGTCAATCTAGTCAATAGTGAGGCTAATCTAGAGAAATCCCTCACAAACTGACGGTAATACCCGACCAACCCCAAAAAACTATGGATCTTAAAAGTATTTTTAGGTTGTTCCCGATCTTGCACTACCTCTATCTTGGATGAATCTACAACCACCCCTTCTCCGGATACCACGTGGCCTAAGAACTTGACCTCTCTCAGCTAGAATTCACATTTCCAAAACTTAGCATACAATTTGTGGGCTCTAAGCAACTCAAGCACCACCCGTAAATGTTCCTCATGCTCTTCCTTAGAAGGTGAGTAAATCAAGATGTTATCCACAAAGACGACCACAAAACGGCCCAAGAACTCACGAAAGATTCGGTTCATTAAATCTATAAACACAGCTGGTGCATTGGTTAGCCCAAAGGGCATCACTAGAAACTCGTAATGGCCATACCACGTACGAAATACTGTCTTTGGGATATCCTCCTTTTTACTCTCAATTGGTGATAACCTGATCTTAGGTTTATCTTAGAAAAGCAACAAGACCCCCTCAACTGATTAAACAAATCATTTATACGAGGCATTGGGTATTTATTCTTAACAGTTACCCGGTTCAACTTCTGGTAATCTATACAAAGTTGCAACGCATCATCTTTTTTTTGCCAAAAAGAGCCGGTGCTCCCCAAGGCGAAGTACTAGAGCGAATGAAACCCTCATCTAACAATTCCTGGAGTTGAATCTTCAACTCACTCAACTCAACAGGTGCAAATCTATATGGTGCCATAGAAATTGGTGTCGTGCCAAGCACTAAATCAATAGAGAACTCGATCTCACAGTGAGATGGTAAACTGGTAAGATCCTCTAGAAAAACATCCGGGTATTCACAAACTACCCTTGGCAACTCAACTTGGACTTCATCACACTCACTACTCAAAAAGTTGGCAAGAAGACAATTAAGTTCATTCCGCCCACACGGATCATACACCAATGATAAGACTCTATCAGCCTAGTCTCCCAAGAAATAAAAGCAATCACTGCTCAGGGTACATACAGTAATCCTTTGACAATAGCAATCTATAACAGCCCGATATGATGACAACCAGTCTATACCCAAAATAACATCAAAACTAGACATATCAATTAACACAAAAGCAAAAAGAAGTTAGCGACCGGCGATTGAACAACCTCTATGTCACAACCCTAACACCCTTGTTTCAAAACAACCTCACCACCGATAGTTGATTCTACACAGATAGGAGATACTAACTGAGCCAACTCTAACCCCAAAACCGATGCAAATGCAAACAAAATAAATGAATGGGATGCACCTGTATCAATCAACACATTAGCAACTGAATTGCAAAACAAGAAAGTACCTCCCACTATTGAAAGCATTTGTACTAGATCAGGCATGGTAACAGCATAGACATGCCCTGTAGGTCTTTGCTTAACCTGCTCACCTCTCGGAATATAAGCCTGATGCACTGACTGAGCCGAAGAGGTTTCCTGATTAGCCCTCGAGGCCTGTGCTGACTCTGCAGGCTGGTGGCTCTATGTCTACCTCGAACCAGATGTGCCATCCAACTGAGCACAAAACCACTTCATGTGCCTCGCCTGCCCACACTGATAACAAGTGAGCAGTTGGCCTCTCCCTAGACTCTGGCTCTAAGAACAAGCTGAAGACCATGCAGATCGTTACCCTCCTCCTCTCTGCGGGCAAGATGGAGACTTGTGGCCTAACTAGCCACACTTGTAACAAGTAACAGCCCCCTGGCCACCCCTTCCAGAACCCAAACTCGGCACTGGAAATGTGGACCTTGACTGAGCATCTCGGGATGACAGTGGGTTAAAACCTCTCTGCCTCTTACTATCCTCCTAAATATCCTAACTTCTCTTGGAGCCCCTCATCCACTCCTCCTCCATCTGCATCACGGTCTCTAGATGAGTTGCCACCTCCACAAGGCGTCCATAATCTCTAATCATCGATACGGCCACCTTGAACATGAGGCCGGTCCTCAGCCTTTTCTTAAACTCCAAACAACGGCACTCCTCTGTCGCTACTAACTCTGGTGCATGTCACGCCCTCAAAGAAATACATAAAACCCATCACTTTAAACATGCATTGATATAAAAGAAACCAACCATTTCTATTCATCAGAGTAATTCTTACACTGTATTACACGTTAACAACAAAAGCAAGTGCCCTATGGGCTTACAGCTTTCCAAGTCAACACCTGGTTACACAAAAGAAGAGTACTAACTCTATACAAAATAAGCCCTTGGCTTGATATACATGCCATACAAACAAAATAAACGAAAAAAAGAGTCTTCAACTCTCATTATCATCCAAGCTATGTCCTTGGAGGTGGCATACTACCTGTACCTGAAAATAATGTCCCATAAAGGGTGAGCCAACGCCCAGTAGAGATATGCTAAACACAGTATGAGCAATGACTAAGACATTAGCAATTGATAAATGTTCAATTTCTATAAACCAATTCATAACCCATTTCCATTTCATGACCACTATGTTCATGTTTCATTTCAATTTCCATTTCTCATCAATTTCACAATCCACAACAACGGCTTAGAACCTGGCCAACCACTTATATGAGACAGTGACTCATATTAAACATTTCCCATTTTTACAATAGATAAACATACTAGTTGTATCAACATCTCAACAGATAAGCATACAAGCTATATCCACATTTCAACAGATATGCATATTAGCTATATCAACACTTCCAAAGATAAGCATATGAGTTGTATCAACACATTATCTGACCTGTATCAGTGGAGTCCATCCCCTATCTCCTCCCAAACAACATCCGGGTTAGAGGTCCATCTCCTATCTTCCCCTAAACCGTGGAGTACATCTCATATCTCCTCCTATACACACAGCGTATATACACAAAGGTCATATACACAATCCATCAATACATAATGTTAATGTATTCTATCAACCGCCATACTCTATGACATATTCAATTGATTAGTTTTAGTTTGCCTAATCATCATGCATTGTCTACAACAATCAAAACTACCCTCCACCGGTAGCCCAAGCAATTATTTCTAAACAGATAATAAAAGCTCCAACAGATAAAATATCAATGTTTTCAAAAGTGAGCGATTAATAAATCTAACTCCATTATTCAACCATATAATGCACCAATTTCATTATTTCCAACTCAATTCCATAAAGTCACAATTTTCCCAAAATTAGGGTTTTCCACCCGATTCCCAAATATTGACCCAATGGTCTAAATATCAACAACCAATAACGATATCATTATTTTGAACCCACAATACACATTTTAGACTCCAAAATAACAAATCCTCTTTTAACATTTTGAAACCCTAAGTCCCAAGATTATCCAACTTCAACACTTTATCAAAACAACCAAAAATCTAGGTCAAAGACCATAAGAGTGAGTAGAAATCCCAACCTCAACTTCGGAGCTCAAGGAAAGAAGGTGAAGAAACTCAACGTGCTCCAAAACTCAATATTCTCGGATCAATGTGTAGCCCTCGACGATCAACCCAACTTTTACAAAGGTCGAAGGAAAAGGAAACACTCTAACTAGATCAAACCCTAGAGAGAATGGAGTTTTTAGAGAGAGGAACTCTCAAAATGGCTTTTTAGAAAGTAAGAGAGAGAGAGAGAGAGAGAATGTAAAAAGTGATTTTAAAATGCCAGCTGCCAACTGAAATACGACATTCCCGCTCGAGCGGAGAACACAACGCTCGAGCGTAAAGAACAAAAAACTAGGTACGCTCGAGCGCAATAAGGCCCGCTCGAGCGCCAAGACACAAGAATAAAGTACATCCGCTCGGGCGCGAAAACCAGTCCGCTCGAGCGTGAATTTCCCCCTCCCAGAACTTACACCCAAAAAGTACTATCCGCTTGAGCGCCACCGGTCAAGCGCAAAGAAACCCGCTCGAGCGTGAAAAACATGCTTGCAGAAGTTCTGCAGAGCACCAAAATACTGGGAGTGTGCAATCTCTGCTCGAGCGCAAGAAGAGCCGCTCGAGCGGACCTCCCAAAAACTGGACAACAAAGAATTGAAACCAAGGCCTAACCAACCTGTAACAACTCTGCCCAATACATCCTAAAACCCGAACAAATGGAATTAAAGGATGACAACAAGATAGATACAGCTACCAACTCCACGGAACTGAGTCCGGAATACAACAGAACAGTAAAGGGACAACCGGGATCGCTATAGCCTCTCCCCCTTAAAGAATTTCGTCCCCGAAATTAAACACAAGTTTTTCAAAAACAGGTTTTCTCCATTCTCAACAATATTACAACATAATATTAAACAATCCGACCCATTACCAGTCAATCCCCTTTCTTTCAAGAGGCATCTCACATTACACATAACAACCTGCATTATCAACATGCATTCCTTTGAAATTTACCAATTTCAACTCATTTTCCACAATTCCATAATACATGCAACATTAACATCATGCCTGCATTTCCACAATACATTGAACATATGCAATGTTATAACAAATTTGCATTAACCAAAACATTCCCAATGTTTTACAACTCAAGACACATATAATGTTCTTAGAGTTCAACGATATTACAAAATTACCAATACATGGTTACACATCAACAAACAAGTCCAGATATTTCTCGCGGACTTCTAACTCACGTTCCCAAGTGGCTTCCTCCACTCCGTGATGTTTCCACAAAACCTTCACCAAAGGAATGGTCTTGCCATGCAGGACTTGATCCCGCCTATCCAAGACCCGAACCGGTCTCTCCTCATACGAGGCATCCTCATCTACCTCCAAGTCGGTCCAATCTAACACATGTGATGGATCCGGCTCATACTTCCGAAGCATACTCACGTGAAACACGTCATGCACTCCGGACAACTGCGGCGGTAAAGCTAAACGATAAGCAACCTTGCCAACCCTCTCAAGGATCTCAAAGGGACCAATAAACCGAGGGGATAACTTCCCACTCTTCCCGAACCTCATCAAACCTCGCCTAGGTGATATTTTCAAGAAGACATGATCACCTACCTCAAACGCCAAAGGCCTCCTCCTACGGTCGGCATAACTCTTTTGGCGACTCTGGGCTGTAACAAGCCTCCTACGGATAAGCTCAACTTTCTCCGTCGTCTCCCTAACCAACTCCAGACCCAACAAAGGTGCATCACCCACCTCGCCCCAACACACTAGAGACCTATACGGTCGGCCATACAAGGCCTCAAACGGTGCCATACCGATGCTAGATTGAAAACTGTTGTTGTAGGCAAACTCCACCAAGGGCAAGTGCCTCTCCCACGTCCCACTAAAGTCAAGGACACAACCTCGAAGCATATCCTTAAGGATCTGAATAGTACGCTCGGACTGCCCGTCAGTCTGAGGATGATAAGCCGTACTAAAGGTCAACCTAGTGCCCAAGGCACTCTGCGAACTCTGCCACAACCTAGCAGTAAAACGAGGATCTCTATCTGAGACGATCGTCACTGGGACCCCGTGCAATCTCACTAGGTCCCGAATATACAAGTCGGCAAGATGATCTACTGAATCTCTCACGCTCATGGGAATGAAGTGTGTCGACTTAGTCAACCGGTCTATAACCACCCAAATGGCATCACTACCCCGCTGAGTCTTCGGAAGACCTACAACGAAGTCCATAGTGACATGCTCCCACTTCCACTCGGCAATAGGCAAGGGTTGCAACAAACCCGCTGGCCTCTGATGCTCGGCCTTCACTTGTTGACAAGTAAGGCACTTAGACACAAAAACAGCCACATCTCTCTTCATACCCCACCACCAAAACCGGCGACCCAAATCCCAATACATCTTAGTGCCTCCCGGATGCACCGCAAGACGTGAATGATGGAACTCTCGGAGTACTTCCTCTCGGCAAGACTCCGGCACAAACAAACGGTCTCGGTATCTCACACTCAGGTCGGGATACACCGTCAAACCCTTCTCAACCTTCCCATTTGAGATCTTCTCTCGGAGGGATTCTACCTCAAGGTCACCTCTCTGTGCCTCTAACACTCGGGTCACAAGTGTAGGCTGCGCAACAACTAGAAAACAAGGCCGCAGCCTCAGCTGATTCACTCAGAAGCAAGTCAAACTCGCCAAGTGCACCCAACATCTCCCATTCTCGAATGGCTATACAAGCTACATCACTAATGGATTTCCTACTAAGGGCATCGGCCACAACATTGGCCTTTCCCGGGTGATAGTGCAACTCAAAATCATAGACCTTAATGAACTTCATCCATCTCCTCTGCCTCAAATTCAAGTCCCTCTGTGTAAACAGATACTTCAAACTCTTGTGGTCCGAGAACACCTCGAACCTCTGACCATAAAGGTAGTGCCTCCAAATCTTCAAGGCAAAGATGACTGCTACTAACTCTAGGTCGTGTGTAGGGTAATTCTTCTCATGTATTTTCAACTAACGTGAGCCATAAGCTACCACTTTCCCCTCTTGCATCAATACACAACCCAAACCCTCTCATGAGGCATCACAATAAACCGCATAACCCAACCCTCTCTCCGGAATAATCAAAACCGGAGCGGTGGTCAATCTAACCTTCAACTCTTGGAACGACTTTTTGCAAGTCTCACTCCACACAAACTTGACCCCTATTTGCGTCAATCTAGTCAACGGCGAAGCTAGCCTGGAGAAATCTTTCACAAACCGACGGTAATACCCAGCTAATCCCAGAAAACTGCGGATCTCAAACACACTCTTAGGCTGCGCCCAATCTTGCATTGCCTCTACCTTAGATGTATCAACAGACACCCTTTCCCCAGATACCACATGGCTTAAGAATTTGACCTCTCCTAGCCAAAACTCACACTTCCCAAACTTGGCATACAGCCTATGGGCTCTAAGCAACTCGAGCACCACTCTCATGTGTTCCTCGTGCTCCTCTTCAGAAGGCGAATAGATAAGAATGTCGTCCACGAAAACGACTACAAATCGATCCAAGAATTCCTAGAAGATCCGACTCATTAAGTCCATAAAGACTGTCGGTGCATTGGTAAGCCCGAATGGCATCACTGGAAACTCATAATGGCCATACCGCGTACGGAATGCCGTCTTAGGAATGTCCTCCTCCCTGACCCTCAACTGGTGGTAACCCGATCTCAAGTCTATCTTAGAGAAACAACGGGAACCCTTCAACTGGTCAAACAGATCATCTATATGGGGCATAGGGTACTTATTCTTGACCGTAGCCCGATTCAACTTCCGGTAGTCTATACACAATCTCAAGGCACCATCTTTCTTTTTAGCAAAGAGGGTCAGTGCTCCCCACGGCGAAACACTAGGGCGAACAAAACCCTTACCTAGCAATTCCTGGAGCTGAATCTTCAACTCACTCAACTCGGCTGGAGCAAAACGATAAGGTGCCATAGAAATCGGCGCTGTGCCGGGCACTAAATCAATAGAGAACTCTATCTCTTGGTGAGGTGGCAAACTAACGAGATCCTCGGGAAAAACATCCGAATACTCACAAACCACCCTCGGCAATACAATCTGGGTCTCATCACACTCACCACTCAAAAAGCTAGCAAGTAAACCACTAAGCTCACTCCGCCCTCGCGGATCATACATCGGTGGCAACACACTACCAACCCAATCCCCCAAGAAATGGAAACACTCCCCGCTCAAGGTACAAACTGTGACCCTCTTGCGGTAGCAATCAATAACAGCCCGGTATGATGATAGCCAGTCCATACCCAAAATAACCTCAAAACCCTTCATGGGCATGACCACAAATAGAAAAGGAAGCCTATAGTCAGCGACCTCTATATCACAACCTCTAACACCTTGTTTCAAGATCAACTCACCACCAATAGGCGATACCACACATATAGGAGATGCTAACTGTGCCAACTCCAATTCTAAAACAGATGCAAATGCAGCAGATACAAAAGAATGAGATGCACCCGTATCAATCAATACATTAGCAACCGAGTTGCAAAACAAGAAGGTACCTCTCACAACCGACGGAGCAGGTACAAGATCCTGTGCGGTAACAGCATACACGCGCCCTGTAGGCCCCTAATCTACCTACTCACCTCTAGGAGCAAAAGACTGCTGCACTGACTGGGACGACGAAGCTCCCAGATTGGCCCTCGAGACCTGCATAGACTGAGCTGGTTGATAACTCTACGTCTGCCTAGAACCAGACGCTCCTGAAGTGGCACTCAACTGTGGGCAAAACCTCTTCAGGTGCCTAGGCTGACCACACTGGTAGCAAGACAAAGGTTGGCCCCTGTCCTGACTTTGGGCCTGAGGTCTAGTTGAAGAAGAAGCAGCTCGCTGACCCCCTCCCTTCTGCGGGCAAATCGAAGACTTGTGACCCAGCTGGCCACACGCAAAACAAGTCAAGCCTCCCTGACTACCTCTCCCAGAGCCCACACTTGGCACTGGAAAGGTCGATCTAGCCAAACCACCCTGAGACTGCTAAGGGTTAGAACCCCTCTGTCTCCTGCCGTCACCCTAACCATCTTAGCTCCTCTTCGAGCCTCTCTGCCCCTCGTCTTCCTCCTACATCATAATCTCCATATGAGCAGCAGCATCAACCAAACGTCTGTACTCTCGGATAAAGGGCCCTCCAACCCTCAACTTTAGTCCACGCCTCAACTTCCGCTCAAACTCAAAACAACGGCGTTCCTCGGACGCCACCAGTTCAGGTGCAAACCTAGACAGACTAGTAAAAGTAGACTCAAACTCAGCCACTGACAAGCCCTACTGTCTAAGCTGGCAAAACTGCTCTGTCAGCTTCTTCCTAGCAGCTGAAGATAAAAACTTTTCCTGGAAAGCATTCACAAACGCCTCCCATGCACCACCAACACTGACCTTCTCGTACTTCCACCATTGACCCGCATCTCCCTTCAGCTGGAAGGATGCCAAGGTCACCTTTAAAGCCCCGTCCTCGATGCCAAGCATCTCGAACGTCTTCTCCATCTGTTCCAACCACTCGTCAGCCTTAAGTGGCTCATTCGGATCCCCAACAAACTCGTCTGGATTGGATCGGAAGAATTCCCTCTTCAAGAAGGAAGGCCCTGCCTCAACAACCTGGGCTTGAACTGGAGCTTGAACTGGATTCTCAGCTCGGAAAATACCCACAGACTCCCTCAAAGCATCGACTATCCCTCGGGCTAAAGCGCCCATAGCCTCCTGACCTGCTGGCTCGGCCACATTGGCCTGACCAACCCCCTCCTGCTGTGTCGGAATATCATCCGGTAAAGGTATCTCCTGCCTACCACGTCTACCTCGTCTACCACGTCCTCGTCCTGACATCCTAATAAAGGTAACGAAGAACATTAGCACATTCATAAATGTGCCAAAACTAAACACTCGCGTCCTAATACATAGACAACTGTAATTCACTCCACGTAAGTACATAAACACATAAGCACTTACGAATTTCATTTCCGGATAATGATAGTCCTGAGGCGTTTCTAGAGTTCCGGTTAGAAATAGCATTGATCAAGTGCTTTTCCAACAAGACTCCCAGAAACCCAAGGATCCAATCAACATCCTAGAAACTACATTCCATACCCACATAGTCACATAAACATGTTATCAATTAAGCACATAGCATATGACACTACATCTAAGTCTCTATCAAGCGAGACAAACCCATTGTGATCCTAATCACTTCCTACATACCCAAAGTATTCGAACCCGGTACGCTCTGATACCAAGTTGTCACGCCCTCAAAGAAATACATAAAACCCATCACTTTAAGCATGCATTGATATAAAAGAAACCAACCATTTCTATTCATCAGAGTAATTCTTACACTGTATTACATGTTAACAACAAAAGCAAGTGCCCTATGGGCTTACAGCTTTCCAAGTCAACACCTGGTTACACAAAAGAAGAGTACTAACTCTATACAAAATAAGCCCTTGGCTTGATATACATGTAATACAAACAAAATAAACGAAAAAAAGATTCTTCAACTCTCATCATCATCCAAGCTATGTCCTTGGAGGTGGCATACTACCTGTACTTGAAAATAATGTCCCATAGAGGTTGAGCCAACGCCCAATAGAGATATGCTAAACACAGTATGAGCAATGACTAAGACATTAGCAATTGATAAATGTTCAATTTCTATAAACCAATTCATAACCCATTTCCATTTCATGACCACTATGTTCATGTTTCATTTCAATTTCCATTTCTTATCAATTTCACAATTTACATCAACGGCTCAGAACCTGGCCAACCACTTATATGAGACAGTGACTCATATTAAACATTTTCCATTTTTACAATAGATAAACATACTAGTTGTATCAACATCTCAACCGATAAGCATACAAGTTGTATCCACATTTCAACAGATATGCATATTAGCTATATCAACACTTCCAAAGATAAGCATATGAGCTGTATCTACACATTATCTGACAAGTATATGAGCTGTATCAGTGGAGTCCATCCCCTATCTCCTCCCAAACAACATCCAGGTTAGAGGTCCATCCCCTATCTTTTCCTAAACCGTGGAGTACATCCCCTATCTCCTCCCACACACACAACATATATACACAAAGGTCATATACACAATCCATCAATACATAACGTTAATGTATTCTATCAACCGTCATACTCTATGACATATCTAATTGATTAGTTTTAGTTTGCCTAATCATTATGCATTGTCTACAACAATCAAAACTACCCTCCACCGGTAGCCCAAGCAATTATTTCTAAACAGATAATAAAAGCTCCAACAGATAAAATATTAATGTTTTCAAAAGTGAGCGATTAATAAATCTAACTCCACTATTCAACCATATAATGCACCAATTTCATTATTTCTAACTCAATTCCATAAAGTCACAATTTTCCCAAAATTAGGGTTTTCCACCCGATTCCCAAATATTGACCCAATGGTCTGAATATCAACAACCAATAACGATATCATTATTTTGAACCCACAATACACATTTTAGACTCCAAAATAACAAATTCTCTTTTAACATTTTGAAACCCTAAGTCCCAAAATTACCCAACTTCAACACTTTATCAAAACAACCAAAAATCTAGGTCAAAGACCATAAGAGTGAGTAGAAATCCCTACCTCAACTTCGGAGCTCAAGGAAAGAAGGTGAAGAAACTCAACGTGCTCCAAAACTCAATATTCTCGGATCAATGTGTAGCCCTCGACGATCAACCCAACTTTTACAAAGGCCGAAGAAAAAGGAAACACTCTAACTAGATCAAACCCTAGAGAGAAGGGAGTTTCTAGAGAGAGGAACTCTCAAAATGGCTTTTTAGAAAGTAAGAGAGAGAGAGAGAGAATGTAAAAAGTGATTTTAAAATGCTCAGCTGCCAACTGATATACGACATTCCCGCTCGAGCGGAGAACACAACGCTCGAGCGTAAAGAACAAAAAACTAGGTACCCTCGAGCGCAATAAGGCCCGCTCGAGCACCAAGACACAAGAATAAAGTACATCCGCTCGAAACCAGTCCGCTCGAGCGTGGATTTCCCCCTCCCAGAACTTACACCCAAAAAGTACTATCCGCTCGAGCGCCAGGATACCCGCTCTAGCGCCACCGCTCGAGCGCAAAGAAATCCGCTCGAGCGTGAAAAACATGCTTGCAAAAGTTCTGCAGAGCACCAAAATACTGGGAGCGTACAATCTCCGCTCGAGCGCAAGATGAGCCGCTCGAGCGGACCTCCCAAAAACTGGGCAACAAAGAATTGAAACCAAGGCCTAACCAACCTGTAACAACTCTCCCCAATACATCCTAAAACCCGAACAAATGGAATTAAAGGATGACAACAAGATAGATACAGCTACCAACTCCACGGAACTGAGTCCGGAATACAACAGAACAGTAAAGGGACAACCGGGATTGCTATAGTGCAAACCTAGAAAGGCTAGTAAATGTGGCCTCAAACTTGGCCACCAAAGTGTTCAACTGCACCAGCTTGGAGAACTGGTCTCTCAATTTCTCCTTAACCGTGGGAGGTAGGAACTTGTCCTAGAAGAGGCTGACAAAAGCCTCCCAACTCACCCCAATACGGCCACCGGCATACTTCCACCACTAACTCGCATCTCCCTTCAGTTGGAAGAATGCCAAGGTCACTCGCAACTACTTGTCCTCAATGCCAAGCGTCTCGAACATTTTCACTATTTGCTCCAATCACTCATCTGCCTTCAGTGGCTTCTTGGGATCACCCAAAAACTCATCCGGATTTGACCGAAAAACTCCCCACTTCAAGAAAGACGGCCCTGCCTTAGCTACTTGGGCCTGGACTTGATTCTCAGCCCCGAGAATGTCCATAGACTCTCGCAATGCTCTGGCCATTTCGCGGGCTAAGGCGCCTATGGCCTGTTGACCAACTAGTTCGGCCACATTGGCCTAACCAACCCCATCTTTCTGTGCTGGTATTTCATATGGTAAAAGCACCTTATGCCTCCTAGGCCTACCACGCCTACCATGTCCATGTCCTAATATCGTAATGAAGGTAACAAAAGAGATTAGTACATTTACAAATGTGGAAAGCTAACACACTCACGTCTTAATGTAGTAGACAATAGTAATTCACTCCACATAAGTACGTAGTCATGTAAACACATATGAATTTCAATCCCGGATAATGACCGTCCCGCGACATTGCCAGAGTTCCAATTAGAAATAACAGTGATAAAGTGCTTTTCTAATAGGACTCCTAGAAGCCTGTAGACTCGGTCAACATCGTAGAAATTAAATCACATACACATATAATCACATAAACATGTTATCAAATAGCATTGTAAATATATAAGCAACTCTGTCAAAGTATTCAAACCTGGTATACTCTGATACCAAGTTGTAACGCCCCTAAAATAATTACAATAAACCAACTCCAAATACTAGTACAATGTGATATAAACAGAATAAGAAACTTCTATTTCATTAATCAGAATTAATATACAAAAGGTCACACATGCGATATACATACATAAATCGTTCATCCTGAATCTATAGCATGTGTTAGAAGAGGTAGTAGGAAATGAAAGCTAAACAGGTGTTCATATGCCCTAATGACTTACATTTTTCCAAGAAAGTGCTTAGTTACAACAAAATAAGCCATAGGCTCAATACAAATAAAGCCCTAGGCTTGTGAAAAATAAATACAAAATAAACAAAAGTGAGCCTTCAGCTCCACAATCCTTCCAAGCTAAGTCCTTGGCGGAGGCATATCAATAATACCTGAAAATGATTTTTCCCTAGTAAGGTAAGCCAAAGCCTAGTAGAAACAATCTAACACAATATATGAATCGTAACAAAGATACAAGTATAATGTGCATACACAGTGCCTGTAATAAATTCATACATATTTGACAAGATTATAATATGCCAAATTTTATATCTCAATTTATTTCACCTCAACTCATGAGTCAAATTCATTGTTATCCAAGCAACCCAACTCAGACTACAACTCAATGGTTCTCCAATCAATACAATCATTACACAAACACTTCAATTTGCCATTTTACAAAAATTTCATCCGCGGGAATTGACACCCATGTATATGCGCGATTTTTGAAACTTTCACCCTAGACACACAGGACAACTTAATTCAACGATGTCCATCCACTTTCTCCTCCCAAATATCATACATATGCAATGTATTTAAACACAGTCATATTCAATGACAACAGTTAAGAGATTAGTTTCAAGTCACCTAATCATCATGCAATTTCTATAACAATTATAGTTATCCTCCACCGATAGCCTAAAACAAATATTTCTAAACAGATATACAATCTCCAAGATAGGTAAATTATCCAAATTTCCATAGGTGAGAGGCAATACATATCCAACTCCACCATTTATATAAACATTCATCCAATTTCATATTTCTAATACCAATTTCATTATTTATACAAAATAATTATTTTCAGCATTTTAGGGCAAAACTCCATTCTCTCCAAAATCCAACTCATGTGTCAAAATTAACAAATTTAACATAACACATCTTCATATCTATACCCATAACCATTTTCAATAACTTCATTTGCAAACCCCTCTTTTGATTTTAAATCAAAACCCTAGATTTGTCTAAAATCCTCCAAAACCCAACATTACTTACACAATCAACAAATAATTAAGTTAAAAATCATAGGAGAGTGCAGAAAGTCCTAACTTCAAGTTTAGAAGACCAAAGCAACAATGGAGGAACTTCAAAGACGCCGAAACCAAATCTTGTTTGGACCAAAATAGAGCTCTTAAGACGCTCTACCTTTTTAACAAAAGCACAAGGGTAGAGAAACCAACGGATCTAGGTGAAAATGTAGAGAGAATATAGGTTTTAGAGAGAGAGGCTCTAGATTTAGGTTTTTTTTTGAAAAGTAGGGAGAGCGAGAGAGAGATGTGAAAAAGTGATATAAAATGTCACTTTTACAGACTGAAATATACACAGTCCGTTCGAGCGTCAGACACAACAAGTTGTTCCGCTCGAGCACAAGAAGTGTTACTCGAGTGCAAAATTCACACTCCCAGTAGTTTTGCAGACAATAGACTAATGCTAGAGAGCAAGAAATGCCGCTCGAGCTGAGCATGCTTGAGCGCAGAAAGAACCACTCGAGCGTAGAATATATTCTCCCAGTAGTTTTGCAAACCTACAAAAATACTGAGAGTTTGCAAAGCCCGCTCGAGCGGAGGAGCAAAAATCTAGGCAACAAAAGTTTGAAAACTA
The DNA here is from genome assembly GCF_004153795.1 of Camellia sinensis. Classification (NCBI taxonomy): domain Eukaryota; kingdom Viridiplantae; phylum Streptophyta; class Magnoliopsida; order Ericales; family Theaceae; genus Camellia; species Camellia sinensis. The sequence continues at coordinate 453,279 of NW_021025588.1, read as the reverse complement.
AACGACCAACCTGTCCTAATCACAACCACAACAACCCAATAGCCAAATTCAAAGAAGTGCAAGGGAAGCAAGATATGATCAACAACACGACACAATGAAGCCTGACTCCAAAATACAATAAGGGTTGGGTCAAAATCGAAATCACTATAGAACATTATCAGTTTTTTCATTTTTAAAGTTTTTTTTTTTTTTAAATTTTGCACATCACTGTTCTATCATTATACTTCTTTATAGACACAAAATTTTTAGTTTTGCACAAAAAAATATAGTTTTTTTTTATTTTTTTGCACATAATTTTTTCATTTGAGTTTTTTTTTTTTTAAATTGGAAAGTTGATATTTTAAAATTTTAAAAATCAAAATAAATGTCAAATCGTCATGTTCCTTTATAGATAATCATAAATGATGAACAATCATTGTTTGAAGGGAATTCTGACTATTAAAAATTTAATAGGACTTGAAAGTCCAAAAAATCTTAAATAGGATTTATTGGAGTATAAGTTCATAAATTAGAACTTGTGTGTAAATGCTTCCCAAAAAAACTCTCTATTCAAACAATAATGTTTGGATTGATTTGGAAATAATTATTTTAGTAACTTTTTGATTTTTTTTTAATTAAAATAGGAAATAAAAAAAATTGGGAAACGGTTTTTGCTTTTTTAAAAAAAAAGAAATGCAAAAACTAAATAAAATGAAAAAGAATTTGTGACTTTTTTATATAACTTTCAATTTTTTTTATTTTTGGATTTTTTTATAATAACTTTTTAATTTTTTAATTAAAATGTATTATTTCAAACAACCGTTAGTACCATTTGCTATCCAAACTCACACATTAAAAAAAAAAAAAAAAAACCTCTATGTAGACAGCTATTACATAAAAGTGGTGTTACATGCATCAATTAGTATACTAACTAGTGCACCAACACTAGTTATGACCTTATTATTAACTCCAGTCATTATACAAATTACAAATATCAAAAACATCTTAAATTATGTCACATCATCAATTCGTATAGTAATTAGTATACTAATTGATGCATATAACATTACTCCTTACATAAATGCATCACAATCATTTTTGTGTCTCATATATATGCCATGCCAGTCGTGTGCTCATCTATCACCTAAGATAAAAATAATTAATAAATAAACAAAATACATGAGCAATTATTTGTGGAAAAATGTTCAAATCTTTTGACTTACGGTTTTGATTAGAATTTAACTTCTCTCATAATAAAGCCATCTCAAGCTTTATTTTAGTGAATAAAATCATTTGATTATTATTAAAACTAAGAATAATGCTTTCACCTCGTTATATAAGGATTATGAAGACGAGTAATAATGTTCACACATACCATTTTGACAGTTTTCATCGTCTTCATTAACCAACTAATTTAGACATTGGAACACGCACGTCAAGTCTCATTTTTTGGCAAGTTTTCTCGTTTTTGCAAAGAATTTATTCATCGTAATATTTTACCAATGAAATAAAAAATAAAAAAATAATAAAAAACCTGAATAATTTTTAACAATTGGGAAAGTAAAGCTATTTTGAGGATGCCTTGTGTTATCTAAATTTCAAACTAATCCTTCATTTTTTTATATATATTTTTTTATTAGCAAAAATAACTCTATCACTCCATATGAAAGAAAACAATACAAAAGTACTCCCCTTAATCGTACACAAATACTCCCCCCTTGCCTTTCAACCCCATTAACTTCACAACACAAGTAAAGAAGAAAACAAAAAAATAAAATAAAAGGGAATGTTGGCAAGATACCAGTAGATGGAACACGACAATAACAAAATGAAGGAACAAAACTCAGAGGATAGAAACAAAGGCAGCACTACAATTATATCCCAAAACTGACCCACAGATTGCTCAAATTAAACATGAGTCATCTTCCACAAACTCCTTCCCAATTGTTAATCAAATCATTAAAGCTCATGAGCAGTATCACTAGTATGTGCTTTCACCAAAGTCACCATTCAATTACCTCTTTTTAAACATAATCCACCAAATAGTTGTGGACTTTTTTTTTTTTTAATAGACGTATTACAAATATGAAAAATAAATGGAAAAGAAATTTGTTTGATCCCATAAATCTCATTCCCCTCCACCAATCAAAAAATATGAAAAACAAATTTGTTTACATACTTTTGATGTTTGTGAACAAAACACAATTTATGATTGGTGTAGATTGTGGGTCATTCTTATTAAGAACTGTATTGATCCCATAAATCTCATTCCCCTCCACCAATCAAAAAGAAATATTGATTTTCTTCTTAATTAGATGGTAAAGTCTATTTTGGGTAGCTGAAATTTTAGTTAAAAAATAAAAAAATCACTACAAAAAAAAAATAATAATAATTATTCTCTCTACTTTTCTGTATATCTTTTCATAAAAAATTAAAAAAATAATAATGGTGTATTATATGAATCCAAAAAAAATGATGTATAAATTTATTATAAACAACTATAATAACAATACAATTTTTTTTGTCTCGCATTTTTTTTCTTTCTCCAGTCCCTCTCTTCTTTTATTGCACCAACTCTGCCCCCCGATCAAGATCCTCTCCTCCCACGATCAAGATCCTCTCCTTAATTTCTCCCATTGACTTCTTATTTACTGGGATATTGGGTTTATTTTTAGGAGCAATTTCGATAATTCGAATCGTTCACATTTTAATATTTGTTGAATATATCATAATTGTAAAAAATCAAGTTAATCGGATATTAAAAAGCATGTGTTCAAAAAATTGTTTATTAATTTTTTTTAAAAATGGTTTTTAGTTCAATGATCCGAACACGTAGTTTCTGATATCCGATCAACTTGATTTTTTACAGATATGATATACTCAATAAATCTTAAAATATGAACGATTCGAATCATCAAAAATGGGCTTAAAAATGGGCCAAAAAATAAACCCAATAGCGCAACAAGTAAAGAGTCAAAAAAAAAAAAAAAAAAAGGTAAGGAGAGGATCCTGATTCCAACACCCTGCCTCCTCTCTCTCTCTTCATGGGCTAGCTAAACAACTTGTAACTGTGGCCAACAATTTCGACTCTAAGGACATTCATATTAGTCTCAACAAATTAACTTTTTCATTAAATATAATTAGTAAATTATGAAATCATTGTTGTATTAGTTTCAACAAATTAATTCTATAATTAGCTATTATTTGTATTTGTTACAATAACTTAAAAAATTTGTTAAGGTATTATTCTTTAGTTATTCAATAATTTATTATTTTTTGATAGATTAGACCTCACTATCTTGACTTTCTTGAGTATTGATCATTAAAAGAAGAATGGCTAATAAAATAAAGTTAGAATAGAGAGTCTAATGGATAGAGTATTTAAAAGGAGAGCTATATAAAATAAAATAAAAAAAGTGATTTTCAAATTGAAATTTGGTTCAAAACTTGTTGAGCTTGATCTGAATGCTCTAACAAACTTAACAATGGGTTTAGCAGCTCCATTGTAGCTTCATTTTAGTCCATCATGGCTAAAATTTTACAGTTTGACACTCACACAATAACTCTTCCATTGTGAATGTTATTAATTATAAAGAGTTAGGCTATTTGTTGGCTTTTAATAAATTTTATTTATTTATTTATTTTTATAATCATCTAGTTTTAAGGATCTAAAAAATTGATTCAAAGTTTAAAAAAAAAATACTAAAAACAAAAATATGCAAAAAAATAAACAACTTATAAATTTGAGTCAAAGAAACCTAGTAGCAATACCTATGTAAATAGATCGACTAGAAATAATTCAACACTAATTCAACGCTTATCTCGTTTAATTGGGCTGATCTCTCATTTCATTCAAAACCATCTTGATGGGTCAACCACTCGGCCCTGAAAATATAAACTCCTTCTCACGTTTGGGCCTGCAATGATCTTCAAATAAACTTAGAAAAACTACGGATCAATTTAATTGGAAAAATGTTTAAAATCTACAAAAACTTTTCACAATTTGATCCACTGTGACTTGATACATGTTAATTTTTAATTTATCACATATTCAATTGTGTAGGACCTATTTTTCTTACCACATATAAATTTAGGGTTCCAATTTGTAGGTTCATTTAATTGCCGAAAATATTTACAAAACCATACGGGTGTGTTATTTGATTGGTAGCCATATTGCAGTTTGGACTTTTGTTGGAACAAATTTTTTATTTTATTTTATTTCATATGGTAAAAGCACCTCATGCACCTCATGCCTCTTAGGTCTACCACGCCTATCATGTCCACGTCTTAATATCCTAATGAAGGTAACAAAAGAGATTAGTACATTTACAAATGTGGAAAGCTAACACACTCACATCTTAATGTAGTGGACAATAGTAATTCACTCCACACAAGTACGTAGTCACGTAAACACATACGAATTTCATTCCCGGATAATGACCGTCCCGCGACATTGCTAGAGTTCCAATTAGAAATAACAGTGATCAAGTGCTTTTCTAATAGGACTCCTAGAAGCCTGTAGACTCGGTCAACATTGTAGAAATTAAATCACATACACATATAATCACATAAACATGTTATCATATAGCATTGCAAATATAAAAACAACTCTGTCAAACGAGATAAACCCATTTTGGTACTAACCACTTCCCATATACCCAAAGTATTCAAACCTGGTACACTTTGATACCAAGTTGTAACGCCCCTAAAATAATTACAATAAACCAACTCCAAATACTAGTAAAATGTGATATAAACAGAATAAGGAACTTCTATTTCATTAATCAGAATTAATATACAAAAGGTCACACATGCGATATACATACATAAATCGTTCATCCTGAATCTATAGCATGTGTTAGAAGAGGTAGTAGGAAATGAAAGCTAAACAGGTGTTCATATGCCCTAATGACCTACATTTTTCCAAGAAAGTGCTTAGTTACAACAAAATAAGTCATAGGCTCAATACAAATAAAGCCCTAGGCTTGTGAAAAGTAAATACAAAATAAACAAAAGTGAGCCTTCAGCTCCACAATCCTTCCAAGCTAAGTCCTTGGCGGAGGCATATCAATAGTACCTAGTAGGGTAAGCCAAAGCCTAGTAGAAACAATCTAACACAATATATGAATCGTAACAAAGATACAAGTATAATGTGCATACACAATGCCTGTAATAAATTCATTCATATTTGACAAGATTATAATATGCCAAATTTTATATCTCAATTCATTTCACCTCAACTCATGAGTCAAATTCATTGTCATCCAAGCAACCCAACTCAGACTACAACTCAATGGTTCTCCAATCAATACAACCATTACACAAACACTTCAATTTGTTATTTTACAAAATTTCATCCGCGAGAATTGGCACCCATGTATATGCGCGATTTTTGAAACTTTCACCCTAGACACACAGGACAACTTAATTCAACAAAGTCCATCCACTTTCTCCTCCCAAATATCATACATATGCAATGTATTTAAACACAGTCATATTCAATGACAACAGTTAAGATCCACCATTTATATAAACATTCATCCAATTTCATATTTCTAATACCAATTTCATTATTTATACAAAATAATTATTTTCAGCATTTTAGGGTAAAACTCCATTCTCTCCAAAATCCAACTCATGTGTCAAAATTAACAAATTTAACATAACACATCCTCATATCTATACCCATAACCATTTTCAATAACTTCATTTGCAAACTCCTCTTTTGATTTTAAACCAAAATCCTAGATTTGTCTAAAATCCTCTGAAACCCAACATTACTTACACAATCAACAAATAACTAAGTTAAAAATCATAAGAGAGTGCAGAAAGTCCTAACTTCAAGTTTAGAAGACCAAAGCAACAATGGAGGAACTTCAAAGATGTCGAAACCAAATCTTGTTTGGACCAAAATAGAGCTCTTATGACGCTCTACCTTTTTAACAAAAGCACAAGGGTAGAGAAACCAACGAATCTAGGTGAAAATGTAGAGAGAATATAGGTTTTAGAGAGAGAGGCTCTAGATTTAGGTTTTTTTTTTTGAAAAGTAGGGAGAGCGAGAGAGAGATGTGAAAAAGTGATATAAAATGTCACTTTTACAGACTGAAATATACACAGTCCACTCGAGCACAAAAAGTGACACTCGAGCGTCAGACACAACAAGTTGTTTCGCTCGAGCACAAGAAATGTTACTCGAGCGCAAAATGTACACTCCCAGTAGTTTTACAGACAATAGACTAATGCTAGAGAGCAAGAAATGCTGCTCGAGCTGAGCATGCTTGAGCGCAGAAAGAACCACTCGAGCGTAGAATACATTCTCCCAGTAGTTTTGCAAACCTACAAAAATACTGAGAGTTTGCAAAGCCCGCTCGAGCGGAGAAGCAAAAATCTAGGCAACAAAAGTTTGAAAACTAAACGACCAACCGGTCCCAATCACAATCACAACAACCCAATAGCCAAATTCAAAGAAATGCAAGGGAAGCAAGATATAATCAACAACACGACACAATGAAGCCTGACTCCAAAATACAACAAGGGTTGGGTCAAAACCGAAATCGCTATAGAATATTATCAATTTTTTCATTTTTAAAGTTTTTTTTTTTAAATTTTGCACATCACTGTTCCATCATCATAGTTCTTTATAGACACAAAATTTTTAGTTTTGCACAAAAAAATATAGTTTTTTTTTTCTTTTTTTGCACATAATTTTTTCATTTAATTTTTTTTTTAAATTTGAAAGTTGATATTTTAAAGTTTTAAAAATCAAAATAAATGTCAAATCGTCATGTTCCTTTATAAATAATCATAAATGATGAACAATTATTGTTTGAAGGGGATTCTAACTATTAAAAATTTAATGGGACTTGGAGGTCCAAAAAATCTTAATTAGGATTTATTGGAGTATAAGTTCATAAATTAGAACTTGTGTGTAAATGCTTCCCAAAAAAACTCTCTATTCAAACAATAATGTATGGATTGATTTGGAAATAATTATTTTAGTAACTTTTTAATTTTTTTTTAATTAAAATACGAAATAAAAAAAATTGGGAAACGGTTTTTGCTTTTTTTTTTTTAAAAAAAAAAGGTGCAAAAAATAAATAAAATGAAAAAGAATTTGTGACTTCTTTATATAACTTTCAAATTTTTTTATTTTTGGATTTTTTTTTATAATAACTTTTTAATTTTTTAATTAAAATGTATTACTACAAACAACCGTTAGTACCATTTGCTATCCAAACTCACACATTAAAAAAAAAAAAAAAACCCTCTATGTAGACAGCTATTACATAAAAGTGGTGTTACATGTACCAATTAATATACTAACTAGTGTATCAACACTAGTTATGACTTTATTATTAACACCAGTCATTATACAAATTACAAACATAAAAAACATCTTAAATTATATCATATCATTAATTCGTATACTAATTAATACACTAATTGATGCATATAACATTACCCCTGGCATAAATGCATCACAATCATTTTTGTGTCTCATATATGCCATGCCAGTCGTGTGCTCATCTATCACCTAAGATAAAAATAATTAATAAATAAACAAAATACATGAGCAATTATTTGTGGAAAAATGTTCAAATCTTTTGACTTACGGTTTTGATTAGAATTTAACTTCTCTCATAATAAAGCCATCTCAAGCTTTATTTTAGTGAATAAAATCATTTGATTATTATTAAAACTAAGAATAATGCTTTCACCTCGTTATATAAGGATTATGAAGACGAGTAATAATGTTCACATATACCATTTTGACAGTTTTCATTGTCTTCATTAACCAACTAATTTAGACATTGGAACACGCAGGTCAAGTCTCATTTTTTGGCAAGTTTTCTCGTTTTTGCAAAGAATTTATTCATCGTAATATTTTACCAATGAAGTAAAAAAAAAAACCTGAATAATTTTTAGCAATTGGGAAAGTAAAGCTATTTTGAGGATGCCTTGTGTTATCTAAATTTCAAACTAATCCTTCATTTTTTTATATATATTTTTTTATTGGCAAAAATAACTCTATCACTCCATATGAAAGAAAACAATACAAAAGTACTCCCCTTAATCATACACAAATACTCCCCCCTTGCCTTTCAACCCCATTAACTTCACAACACAAGTAAAGAAGAAAACAAAAAAATAAAATAAAAGGTAATGTTGGAAAGATACCAGTAGATGGAACACGACAATAACAAAATGAAGGAACAAAACTCAGAGGATAGAAACAGAGGCAGCACTACAATTATATCCCAAAACTGACCCACAGATTGCTCAAATTAAACATGAGTCATCTTCCACAAACTCCTTCCCAATTGTTAATCAAATCATTAAAGCTCATGAGCAGTATCACTAGTATGTGCTTTCACCAAAGTCACCATTCAATTACCTCTTTTTAAACATAATCCACCATTCAATTCTATAATTAGCTATTATTTGTATTTGTTACCATAACTTAAAAAATTTGTTAAGGTATTATTCATTAGTTATTCAATAATTTATTATTTTTTGATAGATTAGACCTCACTATCTTGACTTTCTTGAGTATTGATCATTAAAAGAAGAATGGCTAATAAAATATTCTTTTAATAAAATAAAGTTAGAATAGAGAGTGTAATGGATAGAGTATTTAAAAGGAGAGCTATATAAAATAAAATAAAAAAAAGTGATTTTCAAATTGAAATTTGGTTCAAAACTTGTTGAGCTTGATCTGAATGCTCTAACAAACTTAACAATGGGTTTAGCAGCTCCATTGTAGCTTCATTTTAGTCCATCATGGCTAAAATTTTACAGTTTGACACTCATACACACAATAACTCTTCCATTGTGAATGTTATTAATTATAAAGAGTTAGGCTATTTGTTGGGTTTTAATAAATTTTATTTATTTGTTTATTTTTATAATCATCTAGTTTTAAGGATCTAAAAAAATTGATTCAAAGTTTAAAAAAAAAATACTAAAAACAAAAATATGCAGAAAAATAAACAACTTATAAATTTGAGTCAAAGAACCTAGTAGCAATACCCATGTAAATAGATCGACTTGAAATAATTCAACACTGATTCGTGACAAACGCCCTGTTTGGTAGGGTTTATTTCCAGTTTATTTCAGTTTTTAGCTTAATTTAAGCTATTTTGAGGTGTTTGGTTCAGCTTAACAATACAACTTATAGTTTTTTGTAAGTCAAAAATCAACTTATTCTTTGAGTGGGGGAGGAAAAACTTAATTTATAAGTCAAAAATCAGTTTATGTTCACAGTTATAAAGTATAAGTTGTTAGATTATAAATTATAATCACTTTCTAACAGTTCTATCAAACAGCGCCAAAAGCACAAGGCTATGGCTTATCTCGTTTAATTGGGCTGATCTCTCATTTCATTCAAAATCATCTTGATGGGTCAACCACTCGGCCCTGAAAATATAAACCCCTTCTCACGTTTGGGCCTGCAATGACCTTCAAATAAACTTACGAAAACTACGGATCAATTTAATTGGAAAAATGTTTAAAATCTACAAAAACTTTTCACAATCTGATCCACTGTGACTTGATACATGTTAATTTTTGATTTATCACATATTCAATTGTGTAGGACCTATTTTTTTTACCACATATAAATTTAGGGTTCCGATTTGTAGGTTCATTTAATTGCCGAAAATATTTACAAAATCATACGGGTGTGTTATTTGATTGGTAGCCATATTGCAGTTTGGACTTTTGTTTTTTTTTTGGAAAAAATTTTTTTTTTTTTTTTTTTTTTTTTTTAAATTAAAAAAAAAAAAAAAAAAAAAAACCTTCCCTAATCTATTTAGTGTCTACAAATCTAGATCAATAGAAAATTTTCTCTCATACTTAGGAAACAATATGGTCATCTTTTTCTTTTAGCTACCCTTTGTTTCTATTTCTCTCTATTTTTCTTTTCCCCAAGGTTTGAGCCCCATTGCGCATAACGTACCTTGTTGTGTATTTTTCCCTTTTAAATTTTTTTAGGGCTCAAATCCCACCATTTTTGGTCCATAATTAATCCTTGTCATAAATTTTGTACATATTTTATTCACAAATGAGCTCGATATGGTGAAAGCAAATTTTTTGTTTATTTTCTTTTAATGGTATTATGAGTGATATTCAATTTTTTATGACCAACATGTATTGAAATTGTTCAAAACTACCAAAATTTGGTAATACAAAACTAAGCTTTTTTCTATCTTCAATTTGACCATCTTCTCATGGTCTAACTTGGTTATTTACATGCCATTTGACTCTCCCAATCTCACTACCTTATCCCTTACAGGTGTGTTTTGAATATATATATATATATATAAACTTATAAAACTTATTCCAATCAAATAGATAAGGATCTTATTAACAAGTGTCCCTAAGATACAAGTAAAAGATAAAATATTTGTAAAACACAATACATTTTTCACTAATTTCAATGAACTTTTATTGAAATTAGTACACTTTTTAATAGTTTTACATATTTTTAAGGAACTTTTACATACTTCTCAATATTAAATAATGCCCAAAAACACTCCTTTGTATTTGCAAATAGATAATAGATATTGAGTGTAATAACATGGCATTATATATAAGATAAATCAATAGCTTTAAATGATGTTGTATAGAGATCACTTGATGAATTAAGTAAGAGACAAAATCAATTCTATTCGACAGTAATATCAGGTAAGATGGTGCAATTTTGTATCCAAGAATTTGATTTATTTCCTTAATCAAGTGGCCTTAAACATTCATGGGTTGTTTGAGATGACCTAAATAAGTACACTTTTTGTCTTTTTACGAAAAGATGTGCAGAAAAGTAGAGAGAAATGTGATGGAAAAAAGATAAAAAGATGATTATTTTGAATATGCCAAACTTGGCCACAATTAGCTGAAAGATATGTCTTCTGGTTTTCAAAATATATTAGTAGTAATAATAATAACAGAATAACCATATAAATTTGGAGAAAAAGAATCGAAGAAACTAGAAACTCTTTGATTACACAAAGGAAGCCTTTACTACACAGTACAAACAAAAATTTAATAGGAAACTAGAAACACAAAGGACTAGGATTACTATTTTACAAAGAAAAAGGATTAAAACTAGAAAAAAAAATAATACTAATAATGAAAAGAAAGAAAATGATCATGGAACCGGATAAGACTTGTTTTTACACATGCATTTATAAGCAATAGGACATGTCTCAGCCTCTGCAAGTGAAGCACAAACAAAGCTCACCATGACCAGTCGACATGGTGAGCATGATCCACAAGCATGTGAGCAATCAGGCAACCTTGAACCTGCAATTTGGAGCGGGTCGGCTCTCCTATGCTTCATTACTGGGAATGGCCTTCTCTCCACCTTCATATTATTCGGTTTCACCTTCACCCCTTCTACTGTGCTCGGTAGCGTTGGATGACGATGGCTACCATCTGCAACCCAACATTCAAAACCTTAACCAAAGGTCGTGTAAAAAAAAAATAAAAAATCTTCAACATATATTTTATGTATTATTCATTAAAATTGCAAATTTTCAGTAGGTAGAAATAATTAAGTTAATTCACTAATTGATCGAGAAATTTGCCGGATGTACATTATTTTTCTTGTCATTTGTTATTCTTGTCAATTAATACACCAACTTTTCCACTGAATTGGCACAGAAAAATTGACGACATTTTGTGTGCCAATTTGGTGCACATAATTCTCTTTCTTACAATAGTAATACACACATGTGAGAGAGAGAGAGAGAGAGAGAGAAAGAGAGTCATACGCAAGTGTTGCCGAGCAATGTGCCTTGCAGGCATGACTGCCGGAACAAAAAGAAGAGTGAGAAGAACAACAATGCAGACAAAACCACCCTTCATGGCACCTTTTCTTTTCTGTTTTCTTTTTTTTTTCCTTCTGAGATGAGTTTATACTATGTTAGAGAAAATGAGAAAGAAACTTTGGTGAAAAAAATGAGAGTGGAGGACATAAATATTTAAAGGGTTGGGAGGGCAACAAAAGGCGGTAATGAATATTAATCAAGTCACAGGCAACAGTGCGTAGTAGAAAAAGGTCACACAAAAGAGAGGGTAGTGAAGAAGATGGGTCACAGGTCCTTAGCCTCCAACCCACCTGTGACCTGTGAGCCTCATGGAATCAGCCATGGAAGGGTGATGATGAAGGTTAAGAATTTACTGATTTAGAATTTAGAATGCTTCTTTTACGTGAGTTTCTGACTTCAATGACAAAGCATATATGTATATAGTCATAAATGTTAATGTGTATAGTAATAATTGTACATATTCTAAGTCCAAGAGATTCATATAAAGCTAATGTACAAGGTAATAAATAATATGCTGAGTGCCTAATGTGACTGCCATTAATGTGCACCTCATGAAGGGCCTTGAAGTATTTAATTGAACTTCTTTGCTACTTATTTGTTTGTTTTCATGAAAAAATTGTGCACAACCACCCTTTTTGTCTCACCACATTATATGAAAAGTTTTGTATCACCCATTAAAGTACTTTTTCTTTTCTTTTCTTTTTTTGATTTCTTTACATTCTTGAAATTCTTACATACAACTCACATTTTTACTTTTTACTAATTATGGGACATTAAATCTCAACCACACAATACACCACTTTAGGAAACTTTAGGAAAAAAACACTCTAGAGGATCCTTGGTGAATATTAATGATCCATGTATGTCATGAATATTTACATTTGTGAAATATTAGATTATATTCATAATAATCATGTGTTATTTAATATTTGTATTAACTAACTGAATATAACACTAAAATTTTAAATATTTCACTAGGTCTCGTTTGGCAATCGAACTTTTTAGTCAAAAAGTCAAAAAGTTACTAAATTAGCCAAAAAGTCAACAACCCATACCAAAAAGTCAAAGATTTTCTTCTCTCTAAATTTTGCACATCTTTTCGTAATAGGCCAAAAAGTCATCTCAAACATACTAGTTTTTTTTAACTCATATTTTAGTCAAATAGTCAAAAAGTTACTAAATTAGCCGATTCCCAAAGGAGGCCTAAAATTCTAACAAAACACAATAATTAACCTTTTGCCAAACAATAATTATAAATTTATTATAATTTATTGTAAGTCACTCTAGGTGTAAAATAAATAAAAAGGTATAAAATAAATTTATTTTGAATAAGTATATACATTTTTAACCGTGCATAGCACGTATTTGCTAGGATGTAAAAATATTAATATGAAAAATTCGTGCACATCTTGGAGTACAAACAGAAAGTCTAGAGACCCGGATGACCCAGATTTTGGGTCACATATTTGTGTCAAGAATATAGTGGGGTGGAGATTGAAAGTGTGTTGTGGGTAGAATAAATTTGGATAAAATTTTTACGTAATTTTTTTTATAAAATTTCTAAATTTGTAGTATTACTAAAATTTCAACATAGGATTTCGCATTCGATAGATGGGCTAGGCCTATGTACCATAACCTTACTATATGGGCTTCCAATTTTAAATGGGGATAGGTCTTATATACAAAATTTGAAACCTGTTTAATTCCAAAACAAAACAGTTGTACCAACTAATATTATATATTTTTAATTGTTAAAAAAAAAAAATTAATTTAAAAACGCTGTTGCATCCCATTATCACCGGACTTCCATTAGACGGTCACCGAAAACTTGCCGGAATGTTCAACATCACTGGAAAGTTGCCGGAGTTTCACCGAAAATTCACTGGAGTGTTCTGAATGCCACCAAAAGTCGCAAAAATGTCTAGAATGTTCGTTGGACGGTGAGGATATTATCGAAAACTCATTAGAACGTCCATAATATTGTCCCAAAATAATAATTAATTGAGAAATTAGAGCGAAAAAATATAGCAAAATGTGTTTAAATATTAATAAACTGAAAGAAGAAAAAAACCGTAAGAACAACAAACAACAACAATGGGGAAAAAAAATATGTTATTTTCAATCTTTGTAGGGTTTTCGGCGACTAATTCCATTTTAGTCGCCATTTCATGCACTTTCAGCGACGAATTTTTTTTTTTTAGTCGCCATTTGTGTTTTTTGTTGTAGTGTTCGCTGGAGTGTTCTGAATGCCACCAAAAGTCGCAAAAATGTCTAGAATGTTCGTTGGACGGCGAGAATATTATCGAAAACTCATTAGAACATCTATAATATTGTCCCAAAACAATAATTAATTGAGAAATTAGAGCGAAAAAATATAGTAAAATGTGTTTAAATATTGATAAACTGAAAGAAGAAAAAAACCGTAAGAACAACAAACAACAACAATGGGGAAAAAAAATATGTTATTTTCAATCTTTGTAGGGTTTAAGGAAATAATCTCCAATGATCAAACTAAAAAGTAAGCTTTGAAAGTGTAAAATGTTACAGTTTCAAAGTATGATTCTATTAAGCATTTATCCTTATTAATCAATTTGAAAAACATGTTATATGAAACTGAAAAATATTACAGTTCTAAAGAATGATTCATTTAAAAAAAAAAAAAAAACTAAAACTTTAAAATTTTACAGTTTTCACCATCTGTAATTAAAACTCGAAAACAACTAGTTCAGACCTTGAAAGTTTTCTCCATTATAATAGGTAAATAGAAGTGTAGTATAGAAAAGGTTTAAAAAAAAAAATGAGAGATCGAAAGAAAGAGACAGATATAAAGAAAAGCTTGTATTACAGCAACTATTTTTTTTATTTAAATTTAATCGGATCTAATTAATGTAGATCTGCTGAGGTATGATATAAATCTGAGTAGATTTACATCAGACTTGAGTAGATCTACTCATCTTCGTTGGAAACTTATCTCATTCGCTATTTGTGAGCGCAAAGCATGGAGTCGATGCTCGGTGGTTGACAGTGCAGCCAAATTAATGGTGGTTGCCGGTGACTGTAGATTAGAAAGAGAAAAAAAAGAAAGAAAATGTATCGTTGTCGCCAGATATCAAACAAAGAGAGATAAAGAAAAGGAGCAGAGAAATAGGAAAAGATAATGGGCGTAGGACTTTTGAGTCTATCTAAAAAGTTTTAGAATTAAATAGAATACACACTAAGGACTTGTGAGTAATTTGCCCGTTTTGGATTTAGGTTTTGCCTATTTAGCATTGGTTTTTGTATTGGAGTAGGTTGAGACCAAAATAGTCACAAAAAGATAAAATAGACTTTTTAATCACAGGCTAAAAAATGTCACATTAAAACCATAATTATTTCATTTTTTCTACTACAAAAGTTTAAAAAAACCCAAAAAAACTCATCCTAGATGAAATTTCTTTACACTAAATTAAAAAAATCAAAAAACTAATCCACATCCCAAATGAAACCTTAGCCCTCGTTTGACAAGTGACTTTTTTAGTCAAAAATTCAAAAATTTACTAAAAAAATCAAAAAACCAACAACTTATACTAAAAAGTTAAAGATTTTATTTTTTCTCTACTTTTTACACATCTTTTTATAAAAAATTTAAAAAATTATTCTAAATATACTAATTTTTTTATATCATATTTTTATTAAAAAACTAAAAATTATTAAAAAAATCTATTCTCAAACCAAGCCTAAAGTATCAGGCCTAAATTGAACTGGCTTTGGGGGTACTTTTCAACCATAGTGGGCCAACAGCTTTAGTTGTAAGAACAAAGTTGTAAAGTACTAATTCTTCGTACGTTTTTTCTCTTCCACAAACATGGTTGTGTGTGTTTGCACAATTAAGACAACCCGATACTTCTCATTATGATACGTGTTCTTTTTTTTCATCTTTTTATTTTTTTTTTAATTTTTTTTATGGCATGAATTTTCAGTTTTTTATTTCAAATAAAAAAGCGAACACAAGACTCGAAACTTTAATTTTGAATTTAAAAAAGAAAACTCTTACTATTTAAGAAATACACATATTGTGATATTATTTAATTTTTGGATAAACTTCACTTTACTCACCTCTAGTTTGGCCCATATACAGTTTACATCTTAACTTTTAGAAATAATCATGTGATATTGTTTCATTGTTTTTTTTTATCATTTATTTGGATTGCATAGGTTTCACTTATGCCAACCACTAGTATCTATTATGGATGGATCGAGAGTTGTAGAGACACCATTAGTAATCTTGGTGTCCAAATCTAGCCTTCTCCCTTCAAAAAGAGTAACTAGCACATCTCTCTCCATCTCTTTTTGTTTTTATTGTTTTTATTTTTAATTTATCTCATAAGATATGAAATTTTCTCAATCACAATGTTTATATGTTGCGAAAATCTTTTATAATGTTCTTTTGCTTCTCTTTGAACACTTAACAATTGAACCTTTTGCATTGGAGAAGTTTATTTATTGTGAAGTCCATCTAAGACTCTGATTGTTGCTTGGCTAAACTAAATTATTTTTAGGCATTAATTCAAACAAATTGACCTTAACCCGAAGTTGGAGAATTGAATCAAGGTTAGGCTTCAGTTGGGTAGTTGAGGTTTTATATTTGGGTTTTGAGCAGATTTGGATATGCTCTATTGCAATCCAATTTGATATTTGGACAAGTTCTTTGTCCAATCAAGATGTCCAAGACAGTTTGATTTCAACCCAAAAAAGCACTCATTTAATTTAGACAGTTTATTTAAATAAAAAAGAAAGATGTATTCAAAATTTACCTGACATTTAGTAGGGGTTTAAGATTTGTAAAGAACTGACTCCAAATATCAAAATGTGGCTTTATCTCGCTAGGTTTTGATAAAAATTTTAAACTTTAGCAATAAATTTTTTTAAAAAAATTTCTTAATAAGTCTTAAATGACAAGTAACTTAATTGGTAAGACACCTTTGTCCACATTTATCACATTGGCTCAACAATTTATTGTCTATACTAAGGAGTATGAAATGACAAACAGCCTGCTACCTGTTCTAGATACAGAGAAAGACAAACAGCATTTTTTGAAAGCATTTGTTTCTTGGAAAATATGTTTATCATTTGGTCAATAATGGGAGCTTGCCAACCAATGTTATTTTTGTTCCTTAATGCTCAAGTATGATTTGCTTAGCCTGATTGGCGATATTGTACTACTTGTCAACCACCACAAAGGCCCACCAAAGGCGGCATCTACTATGAAAGACAAATACTTGACAAGATAATCCCAACCGTCAATTGCATTCAATTTTTCTATTTGGGTGCCCCATTTATGGATCTACCACTATGATAAAAAATAATAAAATAAAATAAAATAAATGATATATGCTAGCTAGGATATGAATTTTATTAGTTTTTGTCCTATCTAGATTTATATGATAAACATAATGCGTATATAGTATTGATCAAATTTAAAAAACAAATAAAATCATTGGTTAGATTTGTTTAATTCTACACGTATGTAAAAGATGATAAAATATAATCGTTGATAGTAACCAAATAAATCTATGTGCACATGTACATATATATTTTTTGAGTTAGTTATGTTTTTTATTCATATAATTTTATTTTAATTTCTATAGTTTTAAATTAAATAATTTAATCTCTACATTTTACGTGTAATTTCAATTAGTTCTTCCGTCCAAATTAGTGGCTAAGATTAACAATTTTGGAATACAAACAAAATTAACAGAAAGACGAACGAGCAAATTGAAATTGGACTTAAAATATAGAGACCAAAGTATTTAAATTGAAATAATAAAAATTAAAATCAAATTTGAGTAAAACTATCCATTTGGATCTTGAGGTGAAAAAAGAAAAAAAAATTATTGTACTTTATCACGTAGGTGAGAAAAGAAATAAAATGATTATGATTTTTTACCATGGTGTTTAGATGAATAAAAGAGAAAAAAATGTGATTTTTCACCTATCTTATTTGCATAGAGTAAATAGGAAAAAAGAAAAGAAAAGAAAAAAAAAAAAGTATCTTTTCATTTTACCAAAATAACTTTTTATATTTTGTGGCTTCTTCCACTATAGGATAATTTTTGTATTTTAGAAAAATGTCATTAAATCTATTTATTTTCTCACAAAATTTCATCACTTTTGGTAGGAACAAAACACAATTTTGGTGAGAGTTATTTTCTCACAATCTTTAATCATTTCTCACATGCTTAACTATCCACATAAGTGAAAAAAGTTTTATATTCTCAATATTTTTTTCTTATCCCACCAAGTCTCTCTATCCAAATGGAGTGTAAGGATGAAAAATATATAATTAGCCTCTCTATTTTTTTTTTATTTTTTATTTTTTAATAGAACAACATAGACATGACCATTTGTCTCATATGCGTAGGGGTGTAATTTTGTCTGGCCTGACCCAATAAAAATCCGGCTAGGCCAGGCACTTGGCAAAAGATTAGGCCTGGCCCAAGCTCATGCCCAAGGGGTAATTGGGCATCGCGCAGGCCGGACTCGACAATTTCTTTTCATTTTTTATTGGGCCTGGCCCAAGCTCATGCCCAAGGGGTAATTGGGCATCGCGCAGCCGGACTCGACAATTTCTTTTCATTTTTTATTAAAATTCGGGCTGAGCTCAGGCGAGTTTCGGATTGGGAGGCCATTTTTACACTATACATTTGTTATAGTGTGTTATAATCTGCCCCTTCTCACACTGGATTCTAGCTCTCGGTTGCTGAGTTATTGACTTTTTTTGGGGTCTTTAAACACACTACAATCTAAACTTCCGCCCGCCATGGAAGGAAAATCTGTATCAACAGTCCAACGTTCTTTAAATATAATTCAAATGTACAAAATATATAGCCTACTCTTCCCATTTAAATCTGTATCTTTGCATTGTATTATATGTGTATATAAAATGTATCTGTAATCTCTGTACAAGACTGCAAGAGTACGAGAAATTCATAATCTTCAACACCCCAAAATCTCTCTAAAGTCCATTGAGAGAGCCATGAACACCCTGGTAAAGAGCGCCACCTTGGGTTTAAGCCGAAGATTAGACGGCTACGAGCCATTGGATCGAAGGGGAGAAGCCACCGGAGATGACAATCGAAGTGGCAGCTGGAGGACATTGAAGATTGAACCGCAGCAGCGTAACACGATGACCACTTTTAGTTTCAAAAGGGAAAGGGCCATGAAAAGGCAGATTTTTCTCAGAACCTACAAGTTGGGATCTATCAACTCTCCAAGAGGAAAATCAACGTGTCGTCGGGAGTTGAAGAAGGTCGCTGTTAAAGTAAAATCAGTTGTAGTGTCTGCAGCAGTGTCGTTCGTGCGATTTAATTCGTTCGCATCTTGCAACTGTCGATCAGCAATCTGTGCTTCTTCGCCAACCAGAGTTCGGAAGTGATTTTAACAAATTTTCACCTCCAACTTTTGTCCGAATTTTATTTTAATTTCTTACCTTCTAATTGTGTCCATTGAGTCCTCAGACGTGTTGCAATGTATTCTTCCCATCGACCCAAAGTGCTGCTAGCTAAATATAAGGTGAGAAATTTAAATGAAATTTCAATAAAGTTAAATGCTCAAAATTTTGCTTTCCCTGTTCAAAATTTAAATGGTGGATCATGGAATACATAAATTGTGAAAGAGTGAGATGTATATATTTTTCTTCCTTTCTTGAAGACACTGTCAATAATATTTGTTGGGTCGGTGATTCTGATAAGTACTGTTCATTCAAACACTGGATCCAATGGAGAGTTTGAGGGGCTCCCCCAATGGGGAGGGGGTCCAGGGGTTTAGCCCCGGCTGAAATATTTTAGATACTTTTATAATTCTTATGTTACTTCTGTGTAACCCTAATTTTATAGTTATAAATAGATGAGGGGAGACTCTTTTAGGTTAAGTGAGTTATATTTTTCTGATCATAGTAAAAACTGCAGTAGCTGTGGACGTAACCCTATTCTGGGGTGAACCACTTAAATCCTGTGTTCTTATGTGTGTGATTTGTTTAATTTGTTTTTTGATCTTTATTTGTTATTTCGTATCTCACCGATCTTAGTTAAGAAGGGTTAATTCCTAACAATATTTTGCAAATGACTGCATCTCAAAATGTTAAATCATCATGTATAAAATCTCTGTTTGTATAATATTTTTTTAATAAAAGGGCTAGGACATTTTAATTGGCTTGGACAAAAATAGATTACGTGCTTGTGGTAGGTTGATGATTCAAACATTGGACAGGTATTGAAATTAAGCATCAATTGTTAATATATGGAATCAAAATATATAATTAAATAAGTCTTAACCATGGGCAGAGCTACTTTAATTCTATAGTGTCAGTTCACACCACTGAATTACCCAAATTATATAATCAATTTATCTCACATTGCATCTATAAACTACTCAAGTTCAGTTAATATGATTTAGAGGTTATTTCATTCACGATCAATTAATTTTGGTTTGCATTGCAATCCTTTGTTTGCTCGATTATTCAGATTATCAAAAAAGATGTGCAGCAATTTTAAAAATAAAAACTCATCATACACAACTGTAAAATGTATATATTTGTTTATTTTATTGAAGTATTAATCGCTTAATATTTTGTTTTTACTTTTAATTTGATTAGTTTAAATTATTTGTGTCAATTTAATTGAAAATATGTATAATTTACATGGTATTAAATAAATGTTAATGTTAATAGGTTATGTAAAATTAAAAATACCACACAATAATGATGGCTCGTAAGCCATAATAGAGACTGATTCAACAATTTTTGAGTTTTGTTATTGAGTGTTCTTCAGGCATATTAAGAGGGCATAAAAGGATTGAACATTTTTTTGATGTACACACTTGCATAAAGAATGTGCAATATTTAGCTTCTTTAACATATGTGTTTTAAAGAGACATGTTAATTAACAAAATTCATAAATTTCAAGGAAGAGAACAGTTTTTGTGACTTAAAACAAAAATTTATTAGTACTTTCAGAATATCAAGTGACATTATCTATGTGATTATTCAAGTAAATGAGAAATCACAACTCACACTAATTAAGTCATTTTTTATTTCTCAATTACCTATTGATTTGAAGCACTACATATGTAATCCAACATGAGGGGTTATTCGGTGGTCTTGAAGCAATGTTTCATATTACTTATCACTTAACACTTGTCAAATTGTCTCCTAAAAATCTAACAAAAATTAATGAGTCTTACTGTTTTAACTAATAAATATTAAGTTATAAATATTAAGTTGGAGCACCACATAGACTCGCCTCATGACCACAAAATAATTTCCCTCCAACATGGTGGTTGAAGAATACTGATTTTTTATTTTTTTATTTTTGAGAGGGAGAGCACTTGCCATGTCTGCAAAACAAATAGGAGAGGAGGTGCTTGAGAAAAATTAAATGAATTCATAAACCCGGCTATATAGCCCCAAGCAAGCCACCTAAACAAGTGTTGTTTAACCACACATATGTAACAATGTCCTTAACCAATGGATCCAATCTCCAAATTAATCTCTCTCTCTCTCTCTCTCTCTCTCTCTCCATAGACATCATCTGGTTCAGATTTCGGCGGAAGATCGAGGAAAGAAGAAAGAAAGAGAGCCTCTCTTTCTTCTTCCTCCTCTTTCTTCTGGTTCTCCTTCTTTGATGGAACATCCACTAAACCCTGCACTTTATTCCAATCACCACCATTTCTCCAAAGAATGACTTCTCCTTCTTCTGTTGCACCTCCACCTGCATATGTCATGCTGTCAGAGGACAACAACAACAGCGACCACCATGGAAGCAACCTCCGTCCTCCTCCCTATCGCCGTAACGTCCCCCGCTACCACTCCGCTCACCACCCCAAGAAAAGAACCAACTGCTGCCTAAAATGCATTTGCTGCTGCTGCTGCTTCATAATCCTCTTCCTCTTAATATTAGTCAGCCTCGTCTTCTATTTCTACACCTTTTACAAGCCCCAAATGCCTTCTTACCAAGTCCAGGGCCTCACCGTCCAAGCTTTCAGTCTCCAGCCCGATTTCAGCCTTGTCTCCGAGTTCCTTGTCACTGTTAAAGCCGATAACCCTAACGATCACATTGGTTTCATCTATGGTAAGGATAATTCAGTGGCCGTGGCGTACGAGGACTCGACGCTTTCTTCTGGGAAACTGCCTTCCTTTCACCAGGGTCATAATAACGCAACCATGATGAATGTTTTGTTGAAAGGGAAGAGTGAGTTCGGGTCAGGACTTCAGGAGGCTCTGATGCAGAACAGGAATAGCGGGAAGATTCCGCTGCTGGTGCTGGTGAAAGTGCCGGTGAGCCTCATCCTGGCCGAGATTCCCATGAGGCATTTCGTGGTTTTCGTTAATTGTTCCCTGGTTGTGGATAACTTGTCCCCAAACAAGAAAATTAAGATCTTATCGAGTAAATATAACGTGGCATTTTCAATCTGACTTCTCCAACAATTTCTCAATCTCATGCTTGATGATGATGATGATCGTTATCATCTTCTCTTCTTCTTCTTCTTCTTTTGTATATTCTGAGATAACAAATCATCGGAGTTTCTCTTAGACCTCTTGTTCGTGTAATATTTCAGTTGCTTTTGTTTACCAAGGATTAATATATGTTATAAAGAAAGATGCATATAAATATGGAGGTTTAGCTTGTGTATAGTATATAGGTTGATTTTGGATTTGGCAATTGAGTGGAAGGAATGTAATTGCATGCAAACATTCATAATGATCAATGTTAGACCTATGTTCTGTTTTGATAAATTAAAGAAAAAATCTAAGTGCACCAAATTCAATTACAGAATTAGATACAATCCTTTCGCCCACCTCGTATGAAAGAGTTTTATTTAATTTTGTGATTGAATTTGGTAAACAATATTATGGGGATTCATGGTTGATTTGCACAATCCAGAAATGGTTATTCTACATCAGTTTGTCTAAAGAAGAAAACATATAACAAAAGGACATGTTGTGATTCTATTTAGGTTAGCCCAATTTGATTGATAATTAAATCAAGAACTGGTTGCCAACAATGTTGTTTTTAGAACTATTTGTCCAAGATTAAAAAACTGTAGTAAAAATTTGTAGTTTCTTCTCTACCGAATGAAACAGCTTATAGAACCATGAATTTACAAACTACCACACTGTTCCAGCTAATATAATATTTTGGTACATATATATATTTAAAATATTGAGGAACAGTATTTAACAATCCCAAGATATTTGCACTGTATATCAGAATCTTTTGGGTGCACAAGAAAGACGTGCACCCCGCATAAAATAGGACTTACAACCCTATAAAATTGAGATTATTTTATCATTGTCAAACATGATTTTAGATTTCGCCAAAATCATTTGGTGAGTTAGAAAGGGTGATCAGAAGGGGCAAGGTGGCAGAGGTAGTGGGAGGGAATGAAAACTTATTTTGAAAAAAAAAAAATTAATTTACAAACAAAATTTTCATATAAGAACTCATCGAGAATGATATAACAGTGGTGTTTTTTAAATTATGACTAAAAAAAGTGAATGTTTTAATTTGAAATTAAAGGTGACCGTGTTAATCTATCTGTATATATATATTGTTGTGCATATCATTACTCTCTTTGAAAATAAAAAATAAAAAGTGAAACGACTACTTTTTGTTTCCTCAAATTTTGAAGTTGTTTTTGTTGGAAACAAAAGCAAATCCAATTTTGTTTCTAGGTTTTTGGAAATATCTGAAAACGAAAAGCAAAAATGTTACCCAATCAAAGACCCTGCCATCAATGACATGAAGAAAATTGTAAACAAAGTGCTCAGATGAGATTTGGATTAACAAGGCATGCCCATCAATTCCTACATTGAAGGAGAGGGATCGATTCAATGAGCAAGCAGAGCAAAATAAATGTGCCTAATTTAGGTACATATATTGGTGCAACCGTGACACTAATGCTGTGTTTGGTTGGGAGATTTGGGGAGGGATTTGGAAAGGGAAATGAAAAAGGTGTGTGAAACTATGTAAAATATAGGCATGATTTATTCACATTTTATCTACCTTTTCCATTTCCCTTTTCAAATCCCTCTCTAAATCCCCCAACCAAACACAGCATAAGTGACATTGCAGAGCAAGAGAAAAATAAAAGAGCATTGCCACATGATCCATTCGATGGAAGTCGAGATCTAACCCACCCATCAGATTCCTCCACATACCATTATACTCAATGTTTATTCCTAATTTAGATCGAAGCGACAACCTGTCAGTTAATTAATTCCTACATTGAAGGAGAGGGAAAGATTGACAGTTATAGGCTGATCCACTCACCGAAAACAAGCTTGCCTTTGTTGGCCATTTGGAGGAGGAATTTCTGTTGTCTTGCATCTTTGCCTGCAAACTTGTAACTTCCAGCAAATTTTGGTTTTGTCACTTCAATTCATTCTGGTTTTGTCTCTTCAATTCCTTACCCTCACATTCCCATTCATTACTTCCTGTCTTACAAAATCTAAAAAGCAAAAAGCAAAAAAAAATTAGAGACCTTGATAATTTATTCCAAAAGTTGGGTTATTTATTCTTTTAGGTTCAATATTAAGTATCAATACCAAAAAAAGAAAAAAGAAAAAAGAAAAAAGAAAGGATTTCCCAGGCATGATATCTGGTTAGAAAATTTGAATATCAGCTTCAACTGAAAGAAAGTTCAACAAAAGGAAGCATCAGAAATTAGCCATGCCATCTGGATTGCGGCGTGCAAAACTATCATCGTCCCAACCGAATTTGATCAAATTTCAGGTAAGACAAATAGTCGATAGATTTCTAGCTTGTCATATTGCACCTAAATAAATAAAAGAATACCTGGAATTTTCTATTTTAGAAAGTTTGAATCAAAACAAGTTTATGTGGTTGGAAGGCTTCCTTTCTTGATAAATCAAATGGAAGAGAAAAACTGTGTGAACAGTAAATTGTTTTCTAGTGTAATGAAGAACAGTGATGAGAATAATTTTCAAGTCTAGTTTTTTCAAGATTTAGTCTAAACTAATTAAACAAAAAATTTTGTTTCTATTCAGTTCCATCCTATCATTGTCTCAGCACCATTGAATTAATCTAATTGATCTTATCTATGTTATTTGGATATGATCGGCAATATTAAATATGCATTCCCACAACAGAAAACCTCCAAATTAACTTTCATAAAGCCACGTTTATAGCCATAAAAGGTTAAGTCCTCTTTTAGTTAAAAAAGCTAACGACAACTACTTATGATCTTTTAAACATACCATTAAATTCACATAAAAATAAATCATTCTTATAAATTTTACAATCAAAGGAAGGCACTGACAGGCACTGTAGTTCTCAGAATCCTTGATTTCAAAAAAGAAAAAAAAAATGACACATTGTAATAAATAAGAAACATAGAAAATAGCTTATACATGATACAATTATCCATTTCTTATTAGTTTTGTAGCAAAATTGATATCCATGATATGAAAACTAGTACTTCCACAGGCAAAAAAAAGTTCAAATGTATTCAGGATGGGAGTGCAAGCGGACAACATTATCAAAGGCGGTTCAAATGGATGGTTGGAAAAATATATGATCATGATGGAGCTTAGAAAAAAGATAGTAACCTTTAGAGATATCATTGATCTTCCCCCTTGTAACGATTCCGACCCCATCCATGAGGTAATTCATTTATTATTTTTTGTAGTAGTACAACAAAGTCCCGTTTGTCTAAAATTGCATTCCACTTCATGTATTCTGCTTTTGCATCTTGTGGCAGTTGGTGGTGGGAACTACAGTGGATCTCCACAAGTTGTACCCCAATGTTGTACCCTGCATACCAATTAGGGAAAAGACTGAAATATATGAGGTTTGTTCGAGATCAATTATTATTCTGGTTCTAAATGCATATGAGTTGGTAAATTGACCAAATGACATGCTCAATTAGGGACTGGCCCACCTTTATGATGCTTTAAAATCTATTAGAGATTCGTGGGCCAAGAGCCACAAATGGGTAGCTAATTTCGGGCACAATGCAGATGTAAGCATGGAGGATATCAGTTTGGAGCAACTCAGTGAGCTCTCTCTCTCTCTCTCTCTCTCTCTCTCTTACAAAGAAAATGTTGTATTAAAACTGAAATTTGGAAACAAAAAAATTTGTGGCATTTAAGGTGGAATACTGCTGACAAAGCTCATTTACATGATTAAACTGGCAAGAGAAATGTTTGATGTAATGGATGAAGATGAGAAGAACGAGGGAAGGATACATGACTCAACTTTTGGGGATATCTTAACAGAGTCTTATTCAGATATCAAAAACACATGTCCTTCTCCAATATCTTTAACTTCAGCACCTCCTCTTGAGCTGATAAAGCTCAGTGAATATGCCAATGTTTACTATTCCCAACCACTTCTTTTGCCTCTCAGACTTCAGGCAATGGAAAAGTGCCTCACATTCCACAAGTTCCCTCAAGGACCCAATCCCACAAATAGGAAGAGAAGGGAAGTTGATGAACAAAATATAGAAATTCATAAAGAAAAGAGTATTAAAGAATCACCAGCTACAGTAACCAGTGAAGGACTAAAGGACTATGAACCTACAAAAGATATGCCAAGGATTGCAAATTCTAATTCAAATCAATTACTAGAAACAACAAAGCCAATTGTAGCAGAAGCACCACCACTACCACCATTGCCGCCACTGCCTCCACCACCTACTGCAGTAGCTGCACCATCACCATCATGCCACTTGGCCTTGAATGCAATAGGACCCCCACCTCCACCACCCATTTTGCAGTCAAAGGGTTCAGTGCCAGTGCCAACCCCACCTATACCATTGGCAAAAGGAGTTGCTCCACCACCTCCACCACCCATTTTGTATTCTAAGGGATCAGTGCTCGTGCCACCCCCACCTATTCCTTTGGCAAAGGGAGCTGCTCCACCACCTCCTCCACCACTTGGAGGAGCAAAGTCTCTACGCCCAAAGAAAGCAAATACGAAATTGAAGAGATCAACCCAAATGGGAAACTTGTATCGAGTTCTCAAGGGAAAAGTGGAAGGATCTAATTTGAATGGTAGAAACTCTCAAGGGAGGAGGACTAAGGTTGGGGCATCTGCTTGTGGAAAGCAAGGAATGGCTGATGCTCTAGCAGAGATGACAAAAAGGTACACACACAAACATCCCTTGGCTATATAGCACTATATGTTCCATTAATAATGTCTTTGTGACTTGACGAAAACAGAGAGATTATGTTTGTTACCTATCATTGGATACTTTCTTTCTTTGGTGTATTAGATCAGCATATTTCCAACAAATTGAAGAAGATGTTGAAAAGCACGCAAAATCAATCATGGAGATAAAAGGTGCTATTAGTTCCTTCCAAACAAAGGACATGGCTGAGCTTCTGAAATTTCACAAATATGTGGAACAACATCTAGACAAATTGACTGATGAAACCCAGGTGAAGTTTTTCCTTAAGATCATCAATGTGTTTCTGTTACTTTCTAAGAATTACGAACCCTACTAAACTCTTCAGACACTTGCCAACACCTATTAACACATGTTGAAACATATCCAATTCTTTTTTAAAATGTTCTAGTCTCACACATGCTTTAAACACTCGAAATTACTTAGATACACACAAGACAAATAACAAGTTTAAATAAAGAAAACTTCAAATACAAACATAAAATTTATACCTACCTATTCTACTATTTTTAGACCTCAAAAGTTATTATATTTGAATTAAATATGTATACATATGATACAAAAATTGCTGATCTTTATAAATGTCATACAAAATTATATAGTTTCTGCATGTCCCTATGTGCCTTTTCCTACGTTTTTTTGAAAATTTTCATATTTGTGTGTCTGTGTAATATCACTTGTTTGTATACGTGCTTCTTACGTTGCAGTTCAATTTTTGGCTATTTGAACCAACTACCTTTAACTCGTTTAAATGCAGGTGTTGGCAAGGTTCGAAGGGTTTCCTTCAAAAAAGTTGGAATCAGTGAGGACCGCAACAGCTCTTTACAAAAGATTGGAAACAATAATTACTAACTTGGAGAACTGGAAGGTAGATCCTCCTCTAAGCAAGCTCCTTGACAAGGTTGAGTGTTATTTCAACAAGGTAAGACTTTTAAAGTTAGAGAAACATCAATCTTATCATTTTCGTAGCATGAATGGAAATTCGTTATTGACTGAAAAGAACTATTGAAAACAGATCAAAGGAGAAATAGATGCGCTGGAACGAACTAAAGATGAAGAAGCTAAGCGGTTTCAGAGTCATAATATCCATTTTGACTTTCATATCTTGGTTAGAATTAAGGAATGCATGGTGGATGTTTCTTCAAGCTGCATGGAGTTAGCTCTTAGGGTAACAATGCTTATTTGCTTACCTCTTTCATCATTCATTTTGAACAATTGTGAAGTTCAAGTTTAACATTATGACATTTACTCAAGGAACGAAGAGAGGCACAGGTAGCAGCTAATACAGAATTGGGTCCAAAAACTGAAGTCAAAAGGCGGGCACACATAAAAATGCTTTGGAAGGCTTTTCAGCTTGCATTTCGGGTTTATAGCTTTGCAGGTGGACAAGATGATCGTGCTGACCGGTTAACCAGAGAGTTGGCTCAAGAAATAGAAACTGCTCCAGTGCCAGAGTAAGAGTAATCTTAACAAATGCTACCACCAGACCATACCTCCAAGTGATGCTATAAATTTACGAGATTAGAACCTTTGGATTAGGTTCGAGAAGCAATTGTACCACATGTACCAATTTTGTATGAGTTCACAACTCATTAAAATGTAGTGCGTGGCCTAGAAATACTATCTCTGAAGTAAATATAGTAAGCATAGAGTTGTTATCGCTTCATGAATTGCAAGTGTAGGAAGAATTGTATTGCAAATACCACTTGTGCATGTGTTACAACTCATTAAATGTTATGTGCCATTGAGATTTGAAGTGTGCGGTACTAATAATAAGAATGGACTCCTTGTGGCGTAGATGATCATAAATGCAAGCTATTACTGATATAATCTTAGCTTTAATTCTATTGGTCTAATATCATATATACTGAGTTCATTGTTCTGAAGAATGGTCATTGACTGAGAATTAAAACAGAGAAATATATGCACACAAAAAAAAGGACGGAGGGTTTGGTCAAAACCCCCTCATTTTAATGCATTAAAGACAAGTATACAAAGTTTTCTTTGAAAAATCTAACAAATATCACTATTATGAAAATATTAAACTTTAAAATAATATAATTTGGATTTAAATGTCGGTTTTTAATAAAATTAATATTTTTAGAGTTCTCTCATCAATTTTTATCAAATAAGATCCATGTTGACTATGAAATTCTTTTTAAAAAAAATTTATTACTGTTGAAATTGATATAAACAGTAACAGCAACATGTTACTCTGTTTGATTGTAACATGTTATTCTGACAATATTGTTCAAGAAAAAAATATATATAAATAATTTACTTTGTCCTTACTCAATTATGTGTTGGTTTATGAAAAAAAATAAATTGAATTGTCATTTTCACCAAATAAGAGTCCAATAAAAGGGTTTTAACTAAATTTCTCAAATAAAAATATAGCTCAAGTCATATTTTGTTCATCACATCAGTAACCACATATTGGTTGCTTTTTAAAAATCTAGCACATGCCTATTAAGGCCATGTTTGGGAAGTGTGATTTGGCCTAAGATAGTCAATAAAAACAAAATAGGTTAAAATAGTCAATAAAATAAAATGTAAAATTCAAACTATAATCATTTCACTTTTTCTCTCACAATCATCAAATAAAAAAAAAATGAGTCAACTACCATCCCAAACATGATAGTCAGGCTAAAATAATAAAAAAAACCAAAATGCCAACTAAAATAACATACCCAAACGGGCCTAAATCCTATTTTTATCCTGAGAAAACTAGCAATGAATTAGATTTGTACAGAAACGAAGAATCTAATTTGGCTGACACCAAAATTGATGTAGCACAAAAAAATTAAGAATATAGATTGGGGATCACGATCCCAAAACTGTTCTCAACAATTAATAACCAATATTCATTAAGTCTAGTCTTTAAACTATGAAAATGATGAAACCATGTATATAGGCACGATTATGAAATCTAGGCATAGAATACTAGAAAAAAATAAAAATAAATAAGAAATAAGAAATAAATTCCTATTAATTCATAATTTATAATTACATTAAAATTCATTTAAAAATTTTCAAATTATTGTCATCCAATGCCTTTCTCATCCCCATCAAGAGGCCACGCAGGTAACCAAACCAAACCAAACCAAGCCTTAAATTCCATCAAATAGGGTCGGCTACATGAATCCTTCTTCTCCACGTGACCCTATCAAAGGCCATTTCATTAGTCAAATTAAGTAGATTCATATCTCTATTTATAACGCTAGTCAACGTTAATGTAGGCCTACCCCGTCTCCTAACACTTCCATCTACCGTTACAGCATCGCATCTCTTCACTACTGTCTCTGTTGGTCTCCGTTGAATATGACCAAACCATCTCAAATGATTCTCTTTCAACTTATTTTCTATCGGTGCTACTCCTACCCATTTCCGCATACACTCATTCCTAATCCTGTCTTGTCTAGTCTTACCACACATCCACCTTAGCATCATCATCTCAGCCACACTCATCTTATCTACATGTTGTTTCTTGGTTGCCCAACACTCCGTCCTATACAACATAGCTGGTCTAATAGTCGTTCTATGAAGCTTACTTTTTAGTCTAGTGGGTATTCGTTTATTGCACAACACCCCATACGCACTTCTCCACTTACACCATCCCGCCTTAATCCTACGGGCCACATCTGCATCAATCTCTCCCGCTGTTGTGATAATCGACCCTAAATAATGAAAATGTTCACTCTTAGACAGTTCTTGGTTCTCAATCTTCACTTCTCCGCTGCTTTCATTGTTACTGTTACTAAATTTACACTCCATATACTCTGTCTTTGTTCTGCTTATCCGGAATCCTTTAGATTCAAGAGCTTTTCTCCAAATCTCCAATTTTGTTTTAACTCCTTCTCTAGTCTCATCCACTAACACAATATCGTCTGTAAAAAACATACACCATGGCACGTCATCCTGAATATTTATCGTCAACTCGTCCATAACTAAAGCAAAAAGATAAGGACTTAAGGTAGATCCTTGGTGTAACCCTACAGTGATAGGAAATTCATTTGTTTCTCCAGCTAGCGATCTAATAGTGGTCACCACTCCTTCATACATGTCCCTAATCACGTCAATGTAGCCTTTTGTCACCCCTTTCTTCTCTAACGCCCACCATATTATATCTCGGGGCACTCTGTCATATGCTTTCTCAAGGTCGATAAACACCATATGAATGTCTCTTTTCTTGTACCCAACTGGAATAGATTCTCGTGTAAAAGACATTAACCTGTGGCTGCAAGATGGGTCAAACAATATTGGCATAATGGTGATTTATGGGATGGGTGGAATAGGTAAGACAACCATTGCAAAAACTGCTTATAACCAAAACTTTGAAAGATTTGATGGCAGCAGTTTTCTCGCAAATATTAGAGACACTTCAAAACAACCCAGAGGTTTGGTTCGTCTGCAAAAACAACTTGTTTCAGATATTGTCAAGCGGAAAAAGGAAAAACTACACAATGTTGATGAGGGAATCATTAAGATCAAACATGCTATGTGCTGTAAAAGAGTTCTTGTTGTTCTTGATGATGTAGATCAATTGGACCAACTAAATGCAATATTTGGCATGCGAGACTGGTTTCATCCAGGAAGTAAAATTATCATAACAACCAGACATAAGCGAATGCTAAAGGCTTATGAAGCTCGTGAAATATACAAGGTTACAAAATTGAAAGACACTGAAGCGCTTTGTCTCTTCTGTCGACATGCCTTTGATCATCCTTCACCAATACCTTAGAATCCTCACTCTTGATGCACTTTACTTGATTAAAATCTCTTGTTTTCCTCTCCCGTATCTTAGCAAGTTTGTATACCCTCTTCTCTCCCTCCTTACTATCTAGTCTAGTGTATAGGTCATCATAAGCTTTCAACTTAGTCTCTCTCACTACTTTCTTGACCTCCTTATTAGCCAATCTATAGCTCTTAAGGTTTTCTTTAGTTCTATCCTTCTGCCACTTTTTAAAGCACTCTTTTTTTTTTTCCTTAACTACTGCTTGAACCTCTTCCCTCCACCACCAAGTTTTTCTAAAGCTGGGTCCCGTTCCTTTCGACTTTCCAAGCACTTCTCTTGAGATTCTCCTCATACAATTGGCCATCGAATTCCACATAGTGTTAGCATCACCTCCTAAGTCCCAAACACCTTATCCATTCGATACTTAAATATTTCTAGTTTATCTCCTTTTAAGTCCCACCATCTCATCCTACGACGCCCACCATCATTCCTAGCTTGGTATTGCCCTCTAAAACATAAATCTAGTATCAAAATCTTATGTTGAGAGACCAAACTCTCTCTAGGAATCACCTTACAATCATTGCATTTTAGGCAGTCCACTTTTCTCACTAAAAAGTAATCTATTTGGCTCTTAACTAATCCACTCTTAAAGGTTATCAAATGCTCCTCCCTCTTCTTATACATAGCATTGGCCACCACCAGGTTAGAAGCCACCGCAAAATCTAAGATTCTCTCTCCAGCCTCATTTCTGTCACCAAAACCGTATCCACCATGCACCCTTTCATAACCTAGTTTATCTATACCCACATGGCCATTAAAATTTCCACCTATGACCAGGTTCTTTCCTACGTGTATCTCCTGTAAGATCTCATCCATTTGCTCTCAAAAATCCCTCTTAGTCTGATCATCTAATCCTACTTGAGGGGCGTAAGCGCTAATAATGTTCACTATATTCCCTCCAATAACTAGTTTAACTAGCATAATCCTATCTCCTTTCCTAGTGACCGCCACCACAATTTCCACAAGACCCTTGGCAATTATGATTCTTACCCCATTCCTGCGTCTATCTTTACCACTATAATAAAGTTTAAAACCAGTATCCTCAATTTCCCTAGCTTTCTCTCCCGTCCACTTAGTTTCTTGTATGCAAGCTATACTAACTCTCATCCTAATCATAACATCTACTAATTCCATCGTCCTACCAGTTAAGGTTCCTATGTTCCAAGTGGCTACCCTAAACCTATAGTCTTGGACTAGCTTCTTTACTCGCGCTCGTCCAGAAAAATGCGGAAATCTTTGCCCATTTTTCACCTCACCTAGGCGTCGATGCGGCGCCCCTTTCTCACTTTTCGAAACACCCGGAGGTAGGCGCAACGCGTCACTTGAGGGAAACGATCTAGCATTTAAACGATTCAAAGTAGGATTCATTTTCATAAGAGATCCGAGCGACTTTTTTACGTGTTGACTGTCGGCTACCTAACACACAAACCTCCTCCTTAACCCGGGCTTGGGACCAACGGAGTTGTTAACAACCCCGGCGGAGGTAAGAGGCCACACAGGTATAAGATAAAATTCCAGACACAAGGAAAAATGAGAGAATGACATCATTACATTATAATCAGGTGATCGCTTAATACAAACCTCACATGACTTAGGAAATAATGTCAGATGAGGTTTCTTCATGGAACCATACCTAAACGACTTATTATTATTATTTTTTAATACCCAGAATACCTCCAAGGCAAGATCTTTAGGATCCATCCTTACAAGTCAAACTGAGAGAAGTTTGCCGATCCACCTAAACTGTCAGACTTCTACTTGAGTAATAGGGGATTCACAGACCACAATCACCCATATTCTTTTTTTATTTTATTCTACTCTTTCATTCATGACATCTAAACATTTTACTTGGATTATTACAAACTAAGAACTGTCTTTTATACATAACTCTATCGTTCGTAAGTTATTACATTCATCTGTTGGAGAAGTCTCCGAGCAACAGTCGAGAGAGGGTATAAACAAAGATGGCAATGTTCTCTTTTAATTAAGAAAGTATTTTATTGATAACATTTTTTTTTTTTTTACATTCATCTGTTGGAGAAGTCTATCGTTCATAACAAAGATGACAATGTTCTCTTTTAATTAAGAAAGTACTTTATTGATAACATTTTTTTTTCTTTTTTCTTTTTTTCTTTTTTTGGTTTTGGTTTTGGTTTTGGATTGGCAAAAGAAAGATTTTATTGGAGAGAAAATAAGGTTACATAAACCTAGCTGGGGAAAGAGATGCATCATAGCTTGAAAGATGAATCTCAACTAGGTTGGCACTCAAAAGCAAGCAAAATCATGTGCAAGCCCCAACTAAAACTGATAAGAATACTTTAGAATCAGCAATTCAAGTAGTTCCAGTTCAAGCTAAAGCTAATGGCTCAATCCTTGGCTTACCACATATAGCTCAAGCTAAAACTAATGGCTCAGCACATGTTATAACTAGATCTATCGACTACATAACTGTATCACATGGAGGATAGATAAAGGTTGTTAGGATTGGTTAGTTAGTTAGTGTTTGTTAGCTAGTTTTACTATTCTGTATGAATATACAATTGTATTGTTGATAATGGTGTGTTGAATAAAGGCTTCAATCATTCTTCATGGTATTAGAGCCTCTGTAAAGCTCTCACGAGCATATCTTCGATTCACACATGGCTTCATCTTCTTCATCTTCTTCTTCTTCTTTTTCTTCTTCTTCTTCCTCTTTACCTGCAAATCTCAATCTCTTGATCTCCAATTTGAATTCATTCATCACAGTTAAGCTCGATTTAACTAATTTTCTCATATGGCTAAGTCAATTTCATAATGTTTTGCGTGCTATTGAACTCTTGGATTTTGTAAGTGAATTAGTTCCATGTCCACCATTGATGATCAAGGACTCCAATGGCCTTGAAGTTCTAAATCCAGATCAAGTCGATTGGAACAAGATTGACACACATCTACTAAGTTGTATCACTGCTACACTTACTTCTACCATTTTCTCTTTTGTTCTACATCTGCAACACAGCTTTGAGGTATAGGCTACTCTCTGCAAACTTTTTACCACTATCTCGGTCTTATATTCATCAAATAAAGAATAGATTAACTCATCTGACCAAAGAATCCAAGTCCATTGAAGAATATTTGAATCAGATCAAAGAACTTGCAGATCAATTAGCTCTAGCTTCTTCACCTATTGATGAAGAAGATCTGGTATTACTCACCTTGAATGATTTTCCTGATGAGTTCAATGCTCTTAAAACTACTATTCGAGCATGGATTGAACCTATTTCCATAGTGTAAGAGGAGCTAATTTGAGCCCACTAAATTAATTAGGCCCAATAGTCCAAGGTTGGTGGGCCCGAATTTATCCTAAGTCCAAGATTGGTGGTCTCGGATTTATCGTCATCAAACGGACCGAATCGCTCTAAGCTTCGAAAGGGTTCGGATCCATGAACTTAGAAACTTACCCGGGTTTGGACTCGAAAGGGTTTGGATCCACGAACCTAGAGATTCAAACCACTTGACTTCGAACGGATTCAGATGCAATCTAGAAGCCGCTCCATTAATGAGTCCCAGAACACTTGCGGCTCGGAACTTTCCGGGATCTACGTACCAGAACCATGGGCGTAATGGAGTCCGAACAAAGGACCCAATCCCGAGGACGGTGAGTGAAGATAAATTCACTCTTCGGTTAAACTAGCCTATACCCGGGTTGAGGTGGCAGAATCTAGAGGGTCCCTGAGACTTGGCAATATTTGCGGCAGGATGTTCTCTTGAACCACCCCTAACCCTGCTGCGGCAGGACGTCCTCTGGGACTACCCCTAACCCTTTAGGATGATTGATGATTATTGGTTAGGTGTGGCTAAGAAGAAGGGTTCGTCGAGAGGTTGATCTCATCTTTGGGATTTTTCTCATCCTCGAAGGGTCACCTCCTCAGACAAAGTGGTTAGAGAGAATATTTCCCATGTGCCTTGCACACGGGCTCCATCCTACATCATGAGGTGCCTATAAATAGCACCCACCCATAGCTTTACAAGGGATGTATTTTGGAGAGAAAACTATTGGGAAAGAACTAATTTCCCTTCCCCATTATCAACCTTGAGAGTGAAAGTGAGAGAGCTATGGGAGAGCCTTGCCATTATTCTCTCTATAGCTACTTTTTCTTTTTTTTTTTGCCCAATCTCTTATCTCTATCATCTCTTTACTTTTGTGTTCTTAGTTGAGACTATTGAAGAATCTAAGCCTCTCATCATCTTCTAGAGAATTCAAATTTTTCTCCAAGGATCTACGAATTTTCCAATGGCGTTCATGAACCCTCTCATACATTTGGCGACTCCGTTGGGGAGGCGGATTGATTAATGGTCTCAACAAGATTCGGAATCTACATAACTCCGGTGAAGATAGCGGGAGAAGAAGTTCATCAACAAGGCTCTTCCAATGGTGATGATGAGAGGACTCAAGTTGAAGAGCCACCTCTCATCCTTGAGGCCATTCAAGAACTCCAACACACTCAACAAGAGATTCTCACGACCCTTCAAAATCTCACCCATACCATGTTGGTGATGGGTTCAAATTTCGCACCACCGGTAACAAATGGATGTCAAGTCAGTGCCGGCAAGCATCAACAACTTCATGGTGATTTTGGAAATGGTCAAAATCATCAAGACTCACCCCAAATTATCCTTGAAGTTGCTCAAAATGATGTGCAAAATCAACTGCTAAGAGGAACAAGTCATGGCCAACTTGTGGCCCATAGAGCGCAAAATCACGCGCCTGGAGGATCGAACCATGGTCCATCGATGATTGAAGGAGTTCCTAGTGTGATGAATGGTGTTCCAGCTACTGTAGAAGTTCAAGGAAGGCCTACAGAAATTTCTTTACAAAATAGTGCTCCACCCATGCCTAATTTTGTTCCACCGATTGTAAATTTTACCCACGTACCGAGTGGGTCTCCTTTAGCTCCAACGCCGAGTTTGCAAGCTCAACCCGGTATAGTCGTGGCGTGCAATGGACTTTATGGGACCCAATGCAATGTCCCATCACCAAATGGCGTGTCCATAGGTGCCGATGGCCAATATTGTCATGTGTCTTCACCGATGATGAATTCTCAACACCCAAATGGCCAAGTCGCTCCAGGCTCGGTCTTCGGGTCTACAAGTCAAGTTCTAGGAATACCACTATGAAGTTCTCTCCCTCAACAATTTCTCACTCTCGCCGATGTGCAAGCCATGTTCGATCTCGAATGAGGCAAGATGACTTTACCCTCTTTGCCTGATCCAGATGTCAAGTCACCATACCCTATCGAGATGTTGAGTTATCCATACCCAGAGGGGTACACAGTGCCGAAGTTCATCAAATTCGATGGCAAGCAAGAAAATGCTCGAGAGCATGTTGTTCGGTTCATAGAGACTTTGGGAATTCATGGTTCAAACCATGTCCTTCGACTGAGAGAGTTCTCAAAATCCCTCACCGACCAAGCATATAGTTGGTATGTTAACTTGGCCCCAAACTCTATCCAAAGTTCGGAGGAGATGGTCAACAAATTCCACGCCAAATTCTTTCAAGTGGCCGAGAAAGTGACCACACTTACCCTGTGTAAGGAAAAGCAACAAGAGAGTGAAGACATTCTCGAATATGTGAAAAGGTTCCAAGACAAAGTCGTGAACTATCATGAAGTTATGGAGGAAATCTACTTGGTTCCAATCTGTGTTGAAGGGGCATTGAACGGGTACAAGATGCTTCTTGTTAATCACAAGCTACCCACCTTTTCGACACTAATTGAAGCATCTCGGAACATCAACATATCTCAATCTCAGGAGATCGGGTTCGAGACTAGTTATAAAACCAGCTTTAAATCTCGAGGACCTTCTATCACTGCGGCTTTCGCGTCTTCTACCCAAAAGTCGCAGGGGGGAATTCAGAGGTCGGAAGAGAAAAAACTACGAAGATGACACTCTTTTTCCATGTAGTGTTGAGGAGGTGAAGGCCTTAGTTAAAGAATGGGTGGCAAACGGGGAACTGAAGTTGCCTCGTGTCGAAGAGCTTTTGTCGAAGGAGAACCGCAAGGGCCCTAATTATTATGTTTTCCACCGATCACTAAGACATCCTATAGAAAAGTGTCAGACACTTAAAAAGATCTTCAGAAAGAAAGTCGAAGCAGATGAGCTAGAGTTCAAAGAATAGGGTTCTCAGGATATCTTAGAAGACGTGGCTATGATGGAGTATGATGGCCACAACACAAGCAGATGGTGAAAGTTTTTCGAATGACCTTGCAACTCTAGGGGCAAATGTCAACATTCCGTAGAAGAAGGCTATCTATGACATTTACAATTTATATTTACTGCATTGTCCAAAAAGTTCTATCTTTCTTATGTTATGAAGAAATTTATTTTCTCCATATTGTATATCTCCATTAGAAATTCATTTTCTTTATATTGTGTATCTTCATTGTGTTATGTTGCTTGAGATAGTTTTCAATTTGCGTTGCCCCTCGAAGAAGAAAGAGGAATAGTAGACACGATTACTAACCTGAAGGGACCTTTCTTGACGCAGTAGAGTGTGTTCTTCCACTCAAACTTTCAAAGAGTGCCAATGATCTTTCTTGCTGAAGTACAGTGTTTTCTCCCACTCAAACTTTCGAAGAACAACCCTTGAGACTCAGTGGCCTATCAGAAGGGATCTTCCTGCCAAAGTAGGGTGTGTGCTATTATTCAAACTCCTAAGGGACAACCTTGCTTCAGTTTAGACTTCTGAGGGACAACTCTTGCTCTCATTAGTGCGGGTCCGAAGAACAGCCCTTGCTTTCATCAATACGAGCTCCGAGGATCTTTCTTCAAAGTAGAGTGGACTCCTACTCGAACTCCCGAGGGATAGCCTTTGCTTCCATTAGCTGCTGAAGTAGAAGTGTAGATCCACTCGGACTTCCAAGGGACAGCCTTGTTTCTGCTCGGACTTCTGAAGGAGAGCCTTGTTTTCGCTTGAACTTCTAAGGGACATCCTTGCTTCTTCTTGGACTT
This sequence comes from Camellia sinensis, assembly GCF_004153795.1. Taxonomy (NCBI): domain Eukaryota; kingdom Viridiplantae; phylum Streptophyta; class Magnoliopsida; order Ericales; family Theaceae; genus Camellia; species Camellia sinensis. The sequence goes on along the minus strand of NW_021025588.1, from coordinate 414,504 downwards.
CCAAGAGACAATCTTTACTTCTGTTGGTGCAAGCTTGATAGACTCAGTTGCCTTCCAGAGAGATCTTTCTTGCCGAAGTAGGGTGTATGCTACTTTCAGACTCCTGAGGGATAGTTTTGCTCTCGTTCAGACTTCCAAAGGACAACCCTTGCTCTCATTAGTGCAGGTTCTGAGGGCCCCGGGGTCGTGGATTTCGCACAAAAATTTATTTTCCTGAAATAGTAAAGCCGGCAAACTAGACAAACAATATCCAGTTCAAATTATGATTCAAACATTACTGAAATAGAGGCGAAATCAACAATAGTAATAATCTACTTAAGCTACAACAATTTCATTCCTCTGAGCGAGTTCATAAAAATGCAACAACCAAGGTTTTGTCTCTCCGGGCCGGTTCCTCTCCAGCCGACGTAAAGCTACAATGGTCACACAAAATTTTGGCATCAGCTATGCATTTCCCAAGCATCCACAAGATCAACAAAATGACAATCAATCATTAGACAACAAGATTTATATACAATATAAGGGCCTCATTTCCTCAGGTTTCATTGACATCAACAACATTTATTTTATTTGTCCCATTCAAGCAAAGCTAACAACAACACTCACATGGATTACATGTTCTTTCTCAACATCAATAACTCATGCAAGCATCAAGTATTCTATTAATATCAGAATAGTCAACACAAGTGCTAAAAAAAAATGAAGCTCAATATTCATCATAGTCCCATCGCGTCTTTTCTCAATGATAAATGCCAACAAACCATATTCAAGTCACGCTCATCTATAGAATTTCATAGCTCAGACATGGATTTGAAATTTGTTTTCTTCAAAGAAGTTATATAAATTAGGGCAGGGTCAACAGAGCATTACCTATCTCAAGAAAAAAATTACAAATTCTCAAGAGTATTAAATCAAGTTGTACAAGGGCCAAAACTTACCCAGATTTTTTGAAACTCGAAATCAAGATAAAAAAAGGTTTTGAAAAGGAATGAAATTAGTTGAGAGGAAGACCAAGGCCCACCAAAAATGAAGGTCCAAAAATGGGTTTCAGGACAAGTCGGTAGCGGCACAAGCAGTGGGCGAGAAGGATGTTGGGCAGGCCAACGTCGCGCTAAGTGGGTGGCGTGGTCAGTCACGGCTGGAAGCAACAGTAAGGTCACAAGTACCGGACACAAAGCACACAGGCCACGCGAGTTGGATGGTCGCGTGCGCAAGGCAAGATCGCGGCTAGTTCTTTTGAAGGCCGACGGCGGCTGGTTCTCTTGAAGGCCGAAGGCGTTGAGTGATGGCAGTGTTTGGAGCAGAAGAACAAGGTAGGGGCGTGGTGTGAGCAAGGCGCACATGAGCCGACAACACTCAGTTGAATGGCTACGTCCCTAGCAATGGTGGCTCTCTCTTGTTGACGAGGCAAAACCCGGTTCTGCTACGTTGCCTACAAAAGGAGGAGATGTTGAAAAGTTGTGGTTCTTCAATACTGTAGAGAGAGAAACGAAAATGGGTTTGGATGTGGACTTTTCAGAACAAAAGCCAAAAAAAAAAAAATTTGCTAGTTATATTTCAAAAGTGGGTTCATACACTGCAAAAAAGGAGATAAGGACGATGGATTTTGGCTTGAATCTATAAAAAAAAAAATAAAGAATCTGTTCTAGTGGTCTCAAATATTTGAAAAAGAATATGTTGAGAATATGTCAAATATTTGAGAAAGAATATGCTGTGAATATGACTTGACAAAAAAAGTGGTTAAAGATGGACGGTTTTTTGTCTTTGATATATATATATATATAGAGGGAGTGTTTGGCAAGAAAAAAAAAAAGTTTATTTTAGGTTAAAATTTATAAAAAGACAAAATAAGTTAAAATAGTTAAAAAGATAAAATATCACATTAAATCCGTAATCATTTTACTTTTTCTCTTGCAAACATCACATCCAACTACAAAAAAATCCAATCATCTTCTCAAACACAAAAAATTTAGCCTACTAAAATAATCAAAAATTAAAATAGCCTACTAAAATAATAATTTCCCAAACGAAGCCATTTATATATATAAAGTGGAAAATGGGGCTGTTGTATTCTAAAAAAAAGTGTGGCCTTATCTTGTCAAGAAAAAAAGAAATGGATTTCTTAATTCTTATTTCTTTCACTTGGAGTAAAAAAGTTTTGTGTTTTTCAATACTTGGAGAGATGAAAATTTAATTATCAACATTCTAAGTTGTTGGAGCCAAAAAAAATAAAATAATAATAATAATAATAATTATTATTATTAATAAAGGCACAGAAGTGTGTTTGTCAAACATGGCATAAGGATAAAAGATTCTTTCTTATTATTACTAGTTGGTAATCTTATCCATACATTATGAGTCATAAATCTTATCCAAAAGTCACATGAAGACCAAATATTCCGAAGACGTAATGCGAAGCATAGTTGATAAGGTGAAACTATGCATGTCTGAGAAAACTACAATTTCTCATACACGCAAGGGACAAATGTAAGAGGAGCTAATTTGAGCCCACTAAATTAATTAGACCCAGTAGTCCAAGATTGGTGGGCCTGAATTTATCCCAAGACCAAGATTGGTGGGCTCGGATTTATCGCCATCAAACGAGCCGAATCGCTCTAAGCCTCGAAACAGTTCGGATCCACGAACTTAGAGACTTACTCGGGCTCGGACTCGAAAGGGTTCGGATCCACGAACCTAGAGATCCAAACCACTTGACTTTAAATGAATTCAGATGCAATCTAGAAGCCGCTCCATTAATGAGTCCCAGAACACTTGCGGACTCGGAGCTTTCCGGGATCTACGTACCAAAACAATGGGCGTAATGGAGACCGAGCAAAGGACCCGATCCCGAGGACGGTGAGTGGAGATAAATTCACTCTTCGGTTAAACTAGCCTATACTTGGGTCGAGGTGGCACGATCTAGGGAGTCCCTAAGACTCAGGAATATTCGCGGCAGGATGTTCTCTTGAACCACCCCTGACCCTTTTGCGGCAGGACATCCTCTAGGACTACCTCTGACCCTTTAGAATGATTGAGTATCATTGGTTAGGTATGGCTAAGAAGAAGGGTTCGCCGAGAGGTTGATCTCCTCTTCGGGATTTTTCTCATCCTCGAAGAGGTCACCTCCTCGGACAACGTGGTTAGAGAGAATATTCCCCATGTGCCTTGCACATGGGCTCCATCCTACATCATGAGGTGCCTATAAATAACACTCACTCATAGCTTTACAAGGGATGGATTTTGGAGAGAAAACTTTTGGGAAAGAACTAATTTCCCTTCTCCATTATCAACCTTGAGAGTGAAAGTGAGAGATCCATGGGAGAGTCTTGCCATTATTCTCTCTCTAGCTACTTTTCCTTCATTTTCACCCAATCTCTTATCTCCATCATCTCTTTACTTTTGTGTTCTTAGTTGAAACTATTGGAGAATTTAAGCCTCTCATCATCTTCTAGGGAATTCAAATTTTTTTTCAAGGATCTTCGAAGATCTTCGAATTTTTCAACGGCGTTCTTGAACTCTCTCATACACATGGTGGAATTAACCTCTCTTCTATGTTCTGAGTCTCTCTATATAGAATCCAAACAGAGGAAAATGCCAACTCAAGAGAACACATTTGTTTATGTATCTATGCGAGGCTTAGTTGGTGGTTCTTTTTCTTCAAGGGGAAGATCATCTTTTCGAGGTCATAGAGAAGCTTTCGAGGTAACTTCTGTGGTGGTGAAAGACAGATCTCTCGAGGTAGAGGAAGGAACTATTCATCAGGCCTAACTTGCCAAATTTGTGGCAAAGGAAATCATATGGCACTTGATCGTTGGCATCGATTAGATCAAAAATCTTCTTCACAACATTCTTCTTCACAGCCATCTTGGCCACTTCTTCTAGTTATCCTCCACCAAGATGTTGGGTGCAAGGTATATTTGTGGAAATTATGATGGAACCAAATTCTAGAGAAAGAGAAAATTAAAGACCCAAACATATATATATATATATATATAGATTTTTAGAGAGAGGGGAAGAGAGAGCTCAAAATGGTTTGTATTGCTCTTGCTTCATTGTTTACAACTGAGGAGCTCTTACCATTATATAGGAAAGGCTAACAAATTCTTAATTCAATGACAATAAACCACCTACTACAACAACCACACCAACTTAAACTTTATTACAAATTATTAAATTTTAACACCCCTCTTAATTTGTAATACGGAAGAAGATTTTGAATTGATCTAGCTTTTGTGATGACACTACCTTGGTAAAAATATCTACAAGTTGTTCGTTAGTATTAACAAACTTCAACTAAATTCCTTTTTCCCAACAAAATTTCTGATAAAGTGATGATGAAGTTTAATGTGCTTTGTTCGAGCATGAAAAACTTGATTTTTTTTTTGTCATGGCAAAGGCAAACGTGTTGTCGCAGTAAATTATTGTGGGGTCAATTTGCTTTTGCTGTAGACCTACAAGAATTTTTCAAAGCCATATAGCTTCACAAGCGGCATTAGTGGGAACGATGTATTTTGCTTTAGCTAATGAGAGTGACACTGTCTTTTGCTTTTTTGAGGACCAAGAAATTGCTTTTGAACCAATGCAAAACACATATCTTAATGTGCTTTTTCGATCATCAATGGAACCTGCTCAATCACTATCAGTGTGTCCTATAAGATTGTTGTCTTTTTCCTTTACATACTTGATCCCAAAATTTTTTGTGCCTTGCAAATACCGTAGTATTCGCTTAGCTGCGGAAAAATGGATTTGGTTGGGTTCAGTTATGAATCTGGAAATCATAGTGACTGGATAGACGATATCTAGCCTGGTGTTGGTGAGATACATGACTGATCCAACTAGGCTGCGATATAGTGTTACATTGACTTTTAGTGCTCCATCTTCTTGCTGTAATTTTTCATTTGTCATCATGGGCGTTGAAATTGGCTTGCATGTTGACATGTTGAATCTTCTCAGCAAATCTTCAATGTACTTTTCTTGAGAGATAAAAAATTTCTCCTTTGGTCTTCTGCACTTGGATGCCAAGAAAATATTTCATTAGGCCAAGATCTGTCATTTCATAGTCTTGCATCATAGCCTTTTTGAAATCATCTAGCATCACAGGATTAGTGCTAGTGAAAATTAAGTCATCAGCATAAAGGCAGACGATGAGAAAATCATTGGTAACTCCCTTTTTCACATATAGTGATGGCTCAATAGGACTTCTTCTAAAACCGCTATGAATGAAGTATTTGTTTATGTTACTACTCCAAGCATGCGGGGCCTGTTTTAGACCACAAAGTGCTTTTCTTTGCCAATAGACCATATCTTATTTTCCTTCCTCTACATAGCCTTATGGTTGCTCCACATATACTTCTTCTTCTAGATCACCATTCAAAAATGCTCATTTTACATCCAGCTGGTGGACCGGCAATTCCAGTTGTGCTGCCATGGCTAAAACTGTTCTGATTGTTTCCATTTGGACAAGTGGTGCAAATGTCTCACTGAAATCTACTCCAGGTTGTTGTAAGTAGCCTTTTGCAACAAGAAAAGCTTTGTACTTTTGAACTGTGTCTTCATTCATTTTGGTTTTGTAGATCCATTTTAGTCCAACTACATCCTTTTGTTTAGGATGATCCACAAGCTCCCAAGTTTAATTTTTGAAAATTATGAACATCTCTTCATCAATTTCTTTTTGCCAAATTTAGCTTTTACATGCTTCTTCAAAATTATGTGGCTCACAGGAGAAAAATGTAAAATTGCATAAATCATAAATTTCTCTTAAAGGTTGTACCTTTCTAATAAGCGATTCTGAATTAGATTTCGAGTCATTTTCTTCAAAACAACTTTGTGGAATTGGGAACCTGAATTGGAAGAACTTGGCTTGCCTTTATCTAGTTGTATGAATGTTTCAGCCTCATGTGAATTTTTTCAATCCCATGCTTTCATTTCATCAAAATGCACATCCCTTGAAGTCACCAATTTGTTGGTTTTTGGATCAAAAAGTCAATAACCTTTTGATTCATCACAATAGCCAATGAAAATGAATTTTTCTCCTTTTTTGTCAAATTTTTCCCTATATTGAGAAGGAATAAGGGAATATGTAATGCATCCAAAAACTTTGAAAAAATTTACCACCGACTTACGATTGTGCCATGCGTTATAGGAAGTTTTCTTAACAAGAGCCTTTGTTGGAGACCAGTTGAAGATGAAAATAGTAGTGCTAATTGCTTCAACCCAAAAATTGTAGGGAAGATCTTTTGCCTTGAGTATACTCCTTGCTATCTTGACAATGGTGCGGTTATTCCTTTATGCCACTCCATTTTGTTGAGGATTGTGGCAAATGGTCAATTGGCTCTTGATTCCTTCATCTTTGCAGTAACTTGTTGTAGCTCGACTTTTTAGCGCCCCTTTCGAGAGTTCAAAATATAAGCCTTACAGTTTGGACTCCCACGGTTCTGAATCTAATCTTACAAGTGTAATGTGAAATTCATAAACACCAAATAGTTCAAATCCGACAAATTTTTTAGAAAATCAATTTTGAATCAAAAATGCCAAAATTGGACTGCTTTGCCAGATACAGAGTTGCCACCTAAATATTTTTGGGACTCGTGCCAAAAGCCATGTGTCTATCATCACCAAGATTGTCTTGGCTCGAGAACTTAGGTACGAGAGGGAAAGGTCATGAATACATTTTGAGCTCCCCCTCTCGCTCGATCAAAGATCGGCCTCTACTAATCATGATATGAATCTTATGTACATTATATGCTCTTATTTCGATTTATTAGGCTAGCATTACTACGTTATGCGCACACACACAAGTACAGACTAAAATTGCAAGAATTGGAACACCTCGAGTCATGTTTGTTTTGCAAAATTGTTTCAAAATATGGACCACTTGAAAAAGTGATCGCATATAAACATTGCTCAAATTATTCCAATTCAAGCAATAAGCCTTTATCCACAGCCGTTCAAGCAGTTTATCAATTAAGCAATTAGCCTCATGGCAAGCATGCTAAACATGGCAACATTCACACGCGTGTGATTATGCTAAAGCAAATAAAAGCTTACCTAGTACTTGTAACACCCTCAAAATATAACTATAGATATAACCGAGAAACATACATAAATGACAACATATATCAGAGTAAACTGTTCTTTCATTACATGAAATTAATAATACAAAAAGTTTAACATGAATAAATGCCCTTCGGGTTTATACCTTTCTAATTCTTGACTTGGTTACAACAAAAGTGGGACTAGCCCTTACAATTAAAGCCCTAAGCTATACAAAAGAAACAAAACAAGAAACTCTTGTTTCTCAAATATCCCTCCAATGCTATTGCCTTGGTGGAGGCATCCCATCATTACTTGAAAATTCCCAAGTAAGGTGAGCCGCAGCCCAGTAAGAATAATCTAACACAATATATGAGATTTAACAAAGATATATGAGCGGTAAACATAGACAAAGTTTGGGCAAAAACATTCACCATTCCTTGTAATCACAAAATACCAAGTTCATATCTCATTTCATTCTCCTTTAGTTCATTTTAACATATGAGCCAATTTCATGATTTTCAATAACCTAAATGAGACTACAACTCAATAATTCAAAATTTCACAATTAACGCATCAACACTTCCAATTGTCATTTTACGGATATTTCGTTCGTGGGATCGGCACCCATGTATAGATTTCGAGACTTTCACCCAGGACACTCCGGCCAGCTTAATTATAATGGAGCCCATCCCCTTTCTCCTCCCAAACAATCAATCATACATATGCAATGTATTTAAACACATAATCACACGTGGAGTACATCCCTTTTCTCCTCCCAAATAAACATACATATATAATGTATTTACAACATGATCATATTCAATGATAATCAACCATGGGATAGTTTCAATTTACCTATTCCATAAGCAATTTCTACAACAATCAAAGCTATCCTCCACCGATAGCCTAATACAAAAATCTCTAAACATATATACAGTCTCAAGACAGATAATTTAATCTATCTTTCCAAAGATGAGACATATCATATATTCAATTTCACCATCTATCTCCATACTTTTCCAATTCCATGTTTACAATATCAATTTCATTTATTTATACAAAATAAATATAATACTCATTCTAGGGCAGATTCTCCATTTTCTCAAATTTTAACCAAGTTCCAAAATCAATTATTTTGACACCACAAGACTTCATTTTCAAACCCCATGTTCTTTTATTTCATTTCCACCAAAAACGCCTCTCTTACATTTCACCTAAACCCTAGGTTTGTGTTCAAATTACCCCCGAACCCACCATTGTTACATAACCACACAATATCTAAGTTAAAAATCATAACAAAGTGTAGAAAATCCCTACCTCAAAGAGAAAAGATGAGCCAAGCAAAGGAGAAACCTCAAAGATGCTGAAATCAACTTCTAATCGGATGAAAATGAAGATCTTGAGAAGTTCCACCTTTTTAATGAAGGCACAAGGGTTGAAAAACCACTAGAACTAGGTAGAAATCTAGAAAGAGAGTATTTTAGAGAGAGAGGGTCTCACTTTAGGGTTTTTAGAAGAGTAGATATGAAAAAGTGGTGTAAAAAGTGCTTTTCGCGATCTGATATACGCGCAGTCCGCTCAAGCGGAAGGTTTCACGCTCGAGCGTCAGATACAAAGATTTGTTCCGCCCGAGCGCAAGAAGAGACCTGCTTGAGTGCGGAATACGCAAATCCAGTATTAGCAGATAGCAGACAACCTGCTTAAGCGCAAGAAAGTCCGCTCAAGGGTACACCAGCTCGAGCATAGAAAATGATGCTCGAGCGTAGAAAACACTCTTCCAGTATTTTGCAGACGTGCAAAGTATTTAGTGTTTGCAAACCCCGCTCGAGTGCAAGAAGACCCGCTCAAGCGGAAAGCCAAAATTCTAGGCAACAACATTCTAGATTAACTAGCAACCAACTTATTCCAAACATACCCAACACATTCCAAAACTCAAACTCAAAGAGAAAAAGGGAAAAGAGATATACATAATAACATCAAACAACGAGGCTCGAGTCCGGAACACAACAAAGGTCGGGTCAAAACTCGGAATCGCTATGGTACTCTAAGCCAAAAAAGAAACTAAGTTAGAAAAGAAATGCATGATCCTAACTTTATATGGTTATGACTAATGCAACACATGCGATACGCAACTAATAGGCTTGGCTACTAATTTATGACATGCGAAACAATGAAATAGCATGCAGTTTAAGCACGTATTCAAAGAAATATTGAAACGACAATGTAGTTAGAATAATGAACTGAGCTCAGTGCATGTAATACGAATGGATGCAAGCATGAGTTATGCTAATCAAAAACGTGATGTCCCTAATCTAACCATCATAAGCAGTTAAATAAAAGGGAGAAAGACGTAGAGTTGGAAAACATACACATTATTACATTGTGCTCTCACGAAGGAGAGTCTAAATGAATAAACTAGCTAATTAACTAACTAATTAAAGCAATGCTAATTAAGCTAATTACTACAAAACAAATGAAATTAGCTAAACTACTTAACTAATTATTACAAATGAATATGAATTAACTAACTATTCTAGTTAACTAACTAATTACAAAATGAAATTTGAATAAATAATTAACTAACTAATTGATTATAACACTTTACAAAATTAACTAGCTACAACTAATTAATTACAATAAGATTGATTACATTCGACAATATGTGTAAGTGAAAATGGATGAAGGTTGCATGCACAGCGCCTAAGAGCTACTATGTCTGCCCAAACTGCCTCTGTTTCACCTTCAGCCATTGCCTTTGTTTTCTGCAAAACTGCACTGCTAGCCACACACTGAGGGCTAGCCGTGCATCACTGATGGCCAACCAGGCCTATAGATGGCCGGTTGTGCATTAATTTGGTGCAAAGCTCTGTTTTTGTGTTTTGAGGTGAACCAATGCAAGCAAAGTGTCCTCAAGCTCTGTTTGTCCCTTTATTCCCCCTCTGTCATGAGAAAACCTCGAGAGAATGTCGAAATTGATTCCAAAGCCATCAATGAGCAAAATGATTGCTTAATGGTCTCAGATGCAATTTTGGACAAAAGTCAATAAAATGCAAAAAATAAGACCACCCCTCTTTCTTGTCATAGTATGAACTCAAATAGGGAGGTTGCAACGCTTCCAGAATCATCAAAATACCATGGATTAGCATGTGACGACTCTTGATACAAGAAACTTGACATAACATCCGGCCAAATTGAAGCAATTTAAGCCACTTTCTTTATATGTGTTGATCCAAGTTTTAAGCTCATTTTATTAAGCATTGCCATTCTTTAGTCTATTTGTCCATGATAATGTTGAAATCCTCTAAACAAGAAGTAATGTCAAACGAGAGGTTCTTCTAAAGTATGAGAGAGAGAGACCACACCGTTGGTAGTGAATCTTCGAAAAGATTAAGCCATTAAGTAATAGTCTCCCTTACATGTCCTGAACAACCTCAATCGGTTGAAATAATTCTCAAGAATGAAAGAGATGGATGGTGGATTAATTGTTAAAATTAGACTCTTAAACATGGAAATGAGTAAAGGAAAGCTTGGAACAACATGCAACAAGCTATGTATGCCAACTTATGAGACAACAAATGAACTAAACAAAGCATGAATCAATTTAAAAGCCTTGGATAGCCCTAAAATAGCCCTTAACATGTGAAAAATAGAGGCTAAACATGCATGAAAAGAGCTTAAAAAGCTAAACAATAAAAAGAATAATGAACATTAGTAAGCAAGAAGAAGGAGAGGTGGCTAACCCCTCCACTTTTAAAACTTCAAAACATGATTTTTGGCCTTTTGAAGACTCTGAAAATCAGTGTAGATATCAAAGAAAAAGAGTGGAAAATGAAGGGTTTGAGCTATAGGTAAAGGTGTATGAAGAGCAAGCTCTCTTTACCCTTTTGGTAGCTCTTCAAACCCAACCTTAAACACTTCAAATAGACTCAAAATAGTATGAATTATGAAGCAAATGAAAGAAATGAAAGCAAGAGAGAAGAAAACAAGCTTATACCTTTCAAGGGGTAAGGTTGTTGTTTATGATCCAAACTTGGTTTCAACCCACTATCAAGCTTGAATTATGGAGTATAGAGATGACATAAGGAAGTTAGGTTAGCTCAAAGGTTGCTTGCAATAGAAGAAGGAGGAGGGAGGAGCTCTCAAGGTGTGTATAGGCTCTCTAAATTTTGTTCAACTCTCAAAACAATCACACAACTTCGTTTTTATAGAATTCAAGCTCAAAAGGTGATAAATATCTTCAAAAATGAACAGCTGGCGGGCTCCCGCCCAGAATAGTGTTTTTTGCCACCAAGGGCCAGCCGGGCATTCATAGCCTCGGTCGGCCATTACTGATGCATAGCCGGGCTTTGATGCCCTCCCCTATTTTTTTTGTTCAAACTCAATTTAGAGTGAAAAAAGGTCCAAAAATGAAACTCACATGTTCAAATAAGATAAATGTTGAAGATTTGAGGTTATTTCAAAAGCCTGATCGAATCCGAACCGCTATGAATTCAAAGCACACAATTCAACTTTTATCATCGAGTGTATTAAACCAAGCGTCTAAGTCTTGCAGGCGGTCAAAAATGGGGTGTCTATAGTTGCCCCTCTTTGACTGAGCTGGACATCATGAAATGGCGTGAGTGAATATGAAAGCTCAGAGACGACCTATTTTGACAAGGCCGTAAGACTTGGACAAGAAAGCAAGACATAAATTAGATTGGCTGTGCTCGTAAGCTGTCTACGTATCCCTTTACAAGGAATCAAACCAGTGTAGTTCAAGGGCAAAATGTAAATGATCTGCACGATGCAACTTTGAAAAACGGACTGACACGCTTCGCGAAGCCAACTATTTTGAAAACTTATGATCATGCAAGATGATGCAATAAGCAATAACAAGTAGACTACACAAGATATAACAATACATGAATGAGCAGTTTTAAGCTTAAAGAGAAAAGATTCTGTGGGAGCCAAATAATGGCAAAATCAGAAGGTGCGTACCTTAGAAGACTGATATTAATCGGTTGTATCCTACGAGAATGGGAAGCTGAATATAATATATGTGCCGAATAAGTGTAGATCCTTAGAGCCGAATAAGAGAAAGGACTATGATTAAAAAGTAGGCCCTGGCCCCGAGGATCAAAAGGAACAGGTATAAATACAGGAACAATGGATTGAGAAAGGTATGTAAGAATCACTTCACTTAACTTAGTAAACAAGCTATCCTGAGTGTCTGAACTGACTTGTCTGTCGAAGTGCTAATTCCGGTACCCCCGACCGGAGTGTTTGTATCTTTTTAGGTGACTAGCTGAGGATCACTAGCGTCTCCCAGGATCTAAAGAGTATTTCCAAACCACTTCTTCACAATTGGCGCCGTCTGTGGGAATACTCAAATACATCCATGGCAGGCGTGACTAAAGATCCTTCGATAGCCACTGACGAGACCGCACAAAGAGATGACCTCGCTCCAGCAAATATGCTCGAAAAGGAAACCATCGCTGCAAGGCACGTCTTGAACTTTGACTCACCAACGACTTCAGCTCAAGAGACAATGCAAGCGATCATGGAACAAGCAAAGCATAATGAACAAAGGCTGGAGAATATGATCGTTAAAAAAGAACGTCTCCGTCAAGATTTGGCCCTGGAAGTAGCAAAATCCAGAGAAGTCGTGCGCCAAGATCCCGAATGACCTCCGAGGGCAGGTGGACAACGACTTCGAGCCCGACCAAAGGATACCGATAGCGACTCCAACTCATTACCCACGGAGCTCAACAAGAAAGGACGATCCGAAACTTCCAGCTCCTCCGAAAAGAGTCTACATACAAGGAACAAGCGCAGAAGAAGCAGTTCAGACGAAGAGGACCAGCACGATCCTTTTGTCCGACGGATTGCAAGGGCAGCCCTGCCCAAGAAGTTCAAAGCTCCGTCATTCACTCTTTACGACGGAAAATCAAACCCCACTGATCATATCTGTCACTACAAGCAGGCCATGACATTGCATGTAGACAACGAAGCCCTCATGTGCCGAATATTCCCCAGCAGCCTGGGGCCATTAGCTATCAGGTGGTATTACAAGCTGGAGCCGACTTCGATCAAAAGCTTCCATCAATTACAGAAATCCTTCAGGGCCAGGTTCATCACCAACGAGGTACAGCCGAAATAGGCCGACTCTCTCTAGGCTATGCAGATCCAGTTAGGAGAAACGCTCAGAGCGTATTCGACGCGCTATTGGGAGTGTTTCAACCTCGTCGACAACGCTTGCAACGACTCCATGGCCATCACCGCCTTAAAAATGGGACTACATCCTGACAGTGCTCTTCGCAGTTCCCTAACCAGAAGACCCCCCAAAATAGTCTGGGCATTGATGAAGAAAGTTGAAGAGTATTGTAAAGTAGAAGATGATGCCTTGAGAATAAAAGCCGAACAAATGTCCAACAAAATGGCCCCCCTTGAAATTGCTCAACCAATAAGTTCTGTGCCACCTCTGAGCCCTGAGCGATGGCAACGCGCTAAACGAGACAAAAGGCCAGACTCTCGCCGATCAAGGGATCAATGCTCCCACCGGACGAATAAACAACTGCAAGTCGACAGCAGGCGCTCGAGGCATGCCGACAAGAAGTACACAGAGTTATCAGAACCAATCACTACAATAATGACCAAAGTCCAACACCTTCCATTCTTCAAATGGCTGTCAAAGATGGTGGGGCCACCCGATACACGAAGAAGGGATAGACGGTGCGAGTATCATAAAGATCATAGCCACGAAACCGAGAGTTGTTACGCATTAAAGGATCACTTGGAAGAACTAGTGCAAGACGGCCGACTACAACAGTACGTGAGAAAGGGAAAGCCAATTAAGGCATTAGCCTTGAGGCAGGACTCACCTCCACTTGGCGTGATCCATATAATCTACAGCCTGCCTGCATCCCCAACCGTGCACACAATTCAATCGCATCCAATCCCCCAAAAGCAACGTATTCCGACTGAATGGCCCAGAGAAGCTCTGACAATTACTTTCAATGACTCCGATCTTAGTGGCACAACAGCCTCCCACATCGATCCGTTGGTCATCGAATTACGCGTAAATCGGTTCACCATTGAATAGGGGTGCAACTCGGGCGGGTTCGGTCGGGTTGGGGGTCTGCCCAAGCCCGACCCGAATTGTATTTGGCAGTGCCCAAGCCCGCCCAAGCCCGACCATGAACCCGAGCATTACTGCCCAAGCCCGGCCCGAGCTTTGCATTTTGAGCTCGGGTTAGCCCGAATTGCCCGAATTGCCCGAATTACCCGAATTGCCCGAGTCCAGAAACCTGTAGGTAGATCTAGGGGTAGACATAAAAGATGCTAATCTAATGGTAGAAGACTAACAAAAAAAAAATAAAAAATAAAAATTAAGACTAACTCTTTTACTTAATACAACAAACCAGCATAAAAGAGAACCGTAGAGAAGAGAAATGTACAGATCAAAACCCAGCACCAGACGATAGTCACCGATCTGTGGCAGCGAGAATTAGTGGCGCAGATGAGACCATGGCGTAAGAGAGAGATAGATTCAGGATAGATTTCAAATCTGGTGCTATATATATATTATATATTATATAATTTATATAATATATTAAATTCAATTCGGGTTCGGGTTGCTCGGGTTGGCCATTGGTTCTGCCCAAGCCCGGCCCGAATTGCAATTCGGGCATCAAAATTTTGCCCAAGCCCGTCCAGATTGCAAGATATAGTTGCCCAAGCCCTAAAAAAACTCGGGCTGGGCTCGGGTTGCTCGGGTTGAGCCCGCCCGAGTTGCACCCCTACCATTGAACGGATTCTCATAGACCCAGGGAGTACTTCAGAGGTTATGTATTACAAAACTTTTATCAAACTCGGCTTCAACGAGTCAGATCTATCTCCGGCGCCTCATCCATTGTTCGGCTTTAATACGAATCCTGAGCACCTGTTAGGGAAGATCATACTACCTGTTCGAACGGGCTCCAGAACGGTCAAAGTAGAATTCCTGGTCGTAAAGCTCCCTTCACCGTATAATGTCATCATGGGGCAAACCTGGTTACATATTATGAAAGCCGTTCCAAGCACTTATCATCAGCTTGTGCGCTTCCCGACAGCCCATGGCATTAAAGAAATCCGGGGCTCCCCGCAATCGGCGCAAGCAGAGATTTCATGAAAACCCTATCACTGACCCGATCTGTGGGCTTTGATACTTGTATATGCATCACTTCTGCAATGCAAACCATTTTTCTTCGTCGCTCAATTCATTTCTCAAACCCCATTGTAGCGTTCGTCATGTCGACGATTCAAAGCACCCCTTTGGCGCATGACACCTTAGGGCCGATTAAGACTCCGAATTCGGAGCGCCCTTCGTGGATATCACGATTGGCCACATTAAGTCTCCGGATTCGGAGCCCCTTTTGGTGCATGACACCTTAGGGCCGATTAAGTCTCCGAATTCGGAGCCCCCTTTGGTGCATGACACCTTAGGGCCGATTAAGACTCCGGATTCGGAGCGCCCTTCGTGGATATCACGATTGGCCACATTAAGACTCCGGATTCGGAGCGCCCTTCGTGGATATCACGATTGGCCACATTAAGTCTCCGGATTCGGAGCCCCATTTGGTGCATGACTCCTTAGGGCCGATTAAGTCTCTGGATTCAGAGCCCCCTTTGGTGCATGACACCTTAGGGCCGATTAAGACTCCGGATTCGGAGCGCCCTTCGTGGATATCACGATTGCCCACATTAAGTCTCCAAATTCGGAGCCCCCTTTAGTGCATGACACCTTAGGGCCGATTAAGACTTCGGATTCGGAGCGCCCTTCATGGATATCACGATTGGCCACATTAAGTCTCCGGATTCAGAGCCCCCTTTGGTGCATGACACCTTAGGGCCAATTAAGTCTCCCGATTTGGAGCCCCCTTTGGTGCATGACACCTTAGGGCCGATTAAGACTCCGGATTTGGAGCGTCCTTCGTGGATATCATGATTGGCCACATTAAGTCTCCGGATTCGGAGCCCCCTTTGGTGCATGACACCTTAGGGCTGATTAAGACTCTAGATTCGGAGCGCCCTTCGTGGATATCACGATTGGCCACATTAAGTCTCCGGATTTGGAGCCCCCTTTGGTGCATGACACCTTAGGGCCGATCAAGTCTCCCGATTTGGAGCCCCCTTTGGTGCATGACACCTTAGGGCCGATTAAGACTCTGGATTCGGAGCCCCCTTTGGTGCATGACACCTTAGGGCCGATTAAGTCTCCGGATTCGGAGCGCCCTTCGTGGATATCACGATTGGCCACAATAAGTCTCCGGATTCGAAGCCCCCTTTGGTGCATGACACCTTAGGGCCGATTAAGACTCCGAATTCGGAGCGCCCTTCAAGGATATCACGATTGCCCACATTAAGTCTCCGGATTCGGAGCCCCCTTTGGTGCATGACACCTTAGGGCCGATTAAGTCTCCATATTCGGAGCCCCCTTTGGTGCATGACACCTTAGGGCAGATCATACCTCCATATTCGGAATACCCTTCGGCACGAACAAAATAAAACACGCCAACATCCGAAATAAGGTGCTTAACTAAGCATATAAAAAATTCAGAATAAGACGCAAATGTTTGAAATAAAACTTTTTATTTGATCAAACAGTTGTTACATAAACGCAACCCGCATTTGAGCATTACAATACCCATTTTCAACCTCAAAGGCTAAAAAGTGGAAAAGACGCATTGGTAAAGCAGCAGCGCCGAATCAACTCCCGTCACCCGGAAGTCCTCCACGGTTTGCAATGCCTTGAGCCATCTGTGCCCAAGCCCATGACTTGCGCATTACCAAACTTCCCCTGATACCATTGACAATGTCAAGGCAAAGATCCAGGACAAGGAAGGATAAACCCAACGGCCGTTGCCTTTCCTTTCGGGGTGATCTGCTTCGACGACTTGAAGACACATGCCAACTTTTAGACGCCCTACCTCCCATACGGATGGGTCCTCTGCCACGCTCCATTGCAACACCAAGCTCGGCTGAACTCTGAGCCTCTCTAACTAATATCCCCACTTATCTCACCTCACATAATAAGTGATTGTTTATCTGCGCGAAGCGCCCACTCCTTTTATTTTCAATACTGGCAGCGATCTCGAGGCCCCAATCCCGAGGTGATTTCATTAATGCTAAACTCCATGAGACAAACGTCGGTTGACATTCGCCACGACCTAGTTATCCAAACGACTTTTTGAAGCACATGCATTGGCCAAAAATCTAGGCCCCGAGCCGAGTCAAATTTGCCGCAGCCACTCTACTCACTGGTTTTCGGCTTCCTCAAGTTACAATGGCTTCATTCAAGAATAAACGGCTATCACGTATGGGTCGACCCTGCCTATAAACCGACGTATCACTGGACACTTAATAAATACTTAGACCGATCAACGTTTATACATTCATTCAAACATGTATACAATCAAACGAAACACGTACATGCCGAATACGAACTGCAACGAAATATTTATAATAGAACGTTTCTATTCAATCAAACAAACAATAAATTACATAGTTTTGAACGTGATCTGCGTTTCAACCTTACAATAGGTATATTTATACGGTGTCACCCTCATCCTCACTCTTTTCGACTTCAAAAGCGGAAAACGAAAAATGTTTACTGTGGCAGAGTGGCGATGCCAAATCAATGCCCGACGCTCGAAGAGCTTCCGCGGCTTGAGATGCCTTGATCCAACCGTGCCTAAATCCACGATTTTCACATCAACAAACTTCTTCGGCAAGTTTCTCTTTGGTCTTTTCGATTCCAACTTTTCGGCCTTCATGAAAACCTTTTCATAGGCCCTCCCCTTCGCGGTCTCCATTGCGAACATACTCACCGTCTCACGATTGGCGAGCGCGGTACTGATGAGCCGACTGGTAACCCTTTCTTCCACGATTGGGTTTCCCTGCCCGGCGGGTTGTGCCTGAGCCGTCTTGGTCTTCCTTAACTCGCGCTCAGCCGCCTTCGCACGAGCCTCCAAACTTCAAATACGTTTCTCCTTCTTCTCCATTTCTCGGTGGGCAGCACGCAGCCGCATGCCGATTTCATAGGCAGTGTAAAGCCCCTTCACCGCCCCGTGAATGCCTTCACGAAATACTTCGTAGTCCTGTCGACCTACCATCGATTGCTGAACCTCAGGAGGAAAAATTTGTCGAGCAAACTCGACCGCTACATCTGGGTCTCGAACGATCGAGTCCACCTCTGTCATGGGTCTATTCCCCACAAATACCGCAAAGGTTAATGGGCACGGATTCGTGTCAGATCCCCTCTCGGCTCGAGGTTGAGAAGATCTGTCTTGCGACTGCTTGTCCCGCTTGGGCGACCTGCTTCGACGTCGAGGAGACTGACGCCTCTCTCAATCCCTGGAACTCCTACTCCCTATGTGCGAAGGGTCACCACCTTGACTCATGTCTCCACCCAGCTCAGCTAGCGTCCTCGCTTCCCCTCTGCTATTAAAGACGAGTCTGTTCGACATTCACATGATACCTTCAAAAGATGGAGTCAGTTGCTTATTGTGCTCATAAAAGTTGTACCTTTAATCATTTATCCTTTACAGAGGCAGCACCCTCGAGGCAATCTCATTAATTGTGAAAACCTCAATCGCCCGGTGCCGACTGGATCGACCCGCCTGGGGCAAGGGCAGATAGATTTATCAATATATTCGGCTCAAGTGCTCCAGCCGGCCCATGAATCGACTTCAAAACTCCTGAGTGATCATGTACCGCCTGGGTCAAGGACAGATAGATATATCAATATATTCGGCTCAAGCGCTCCAGCCGGCCCATGAATCGACTTCAAAACTCCTGAGTGATCATGCCCCGCCTGGGGCAAGGGCAGATAGATTTATCAATATATTCGGCTTAAGTGATCAAATATATTTGCCTCAAGTGCTCCAGCCGGCCCATGAATCGACTTCAAAACTCCTGAGTGATCATGCACCACCTGGGGCAAGGGCTGATAAATTTATCAATATATTCGGCTCAAGCGCTCCAGCCGGCCCATGAATTGACTTCAAAACTCCTAAGTGATCGTGCACCGCCTGGGGCAAGGGCAAATAGATTGATCAAATATATTCGGCTTAAGTGATCAAATATATTCGGCTCAAG
Source organism: Camellia sinensis (assembly GCF_004153795.1). Lineage (NCBI taxonomy): Eukaryota > Viridiplantae > Streptophyta > Magnoliopsida > Ericales > Theaceae > Camellia > Camellia sinensis. The sequence goes on along the minus strand of NW_021025588.1, from coordinate 395,352 downwards.
TGCTCTAGCCGGCCCATGAATCGACTTCAAAACTCCTGAGTGATCATGCACCGCCAGGGGCAAGGGCAGATAGATTTATCAATATATTTGGCTTAAGTGATCGAATATATTCGGCTTAAGTGATCCAGCCGGCCCATGAATTGACTTCAAAACTCCTGAGTTCATCTCATCCGGCACCCGAATGATCATGCACCGCCTGGGGCAAGGGCAGATTAACCAATCTATTCGGATTAAGTGCCCCAGCTGGCCCATGAATCGGTTCACCAGCGTAATACCCACGAACTATTCGGCATACGAATCATAAGTCAATATTGCCAAGATATTCAATCGTAGAAAGCTCAATAGAGTAATCAATTTATCTAAAGTAGTGAAAGGCAAAAAATTCTTCACCAACATAACATCACAAATTGCGCATAAGTAGTAGTGAAACGAGAAGGTAATTTTCATTAATAAATTGAGCACAGACAGTAACCAATTTATACATGAAAATTACTCGGAACCAACAAAAGTCCTTAAAACAAAAACATACATTAAAAGGGAAAGCATTTCATAAAATTCAAATGACTCCCAGATCAATCCTCGAGGTCAGATTCAAGTGGCTCAACGTCCACCTGCTCATAAGGAATTGGCAAGGCCAATGTAACCCCAGCGGCATCAAAGGTCTTAAGCCACCCATGTTTGAATCCCCGATTCTCAAACTTGGGGACTTCATCTACGTATTCCTCGAAGGCGGTGCCTTTTCCTGCTTCGAATGTGGCAGAAGCCTCAGATTCTGCCTTTTCCTTGGCCGCCTTCAACTCTGCTAACTCAGTCTCCACCTTGTTAAGCACCTCCTCGGCTAGCCTAAGCGATTCTTTGCTCGTGTTCGCCCTACCTTCGGCATCAGAACGGAGATGATCGGCAGTCCGAGCCCTTTCTACTTCGGCTTCGGCTCGCGCAGTCTCCATTGCGGGTCTCATCATTTCAAACTCGGCCCTGCCCTTTTGATCACCCACTTCTAACTGCAAACGGTCAATCCTCTCAAGGGCACCGTGTAGGCGACGACCCAAGTCAGCGATCCTGCCGACCGTCTGCAAAACGAGTTGGGATTGTTAGATGCCGTAGGCAACCAAAATCAAAACAAGTCAAGTTCACCTACCAAAAGGGCCGACTGCGCAGATAGGGCTATGGCCACCAAATCCGGCACGGCATGAAAGGATGCCTTATCAGTTGGTAGGGAGACTGAAGCCGCCAAGCTCAAAGCTACCGCTGGGTCGGTAATGATGGATGCGTCCGAGGAAATCGGCATGTCTCTGATCTTTGGCTGAACAATGAAAGGAACAACCACGTCCGACTCTTCTAAGCGAGGCCTTTTGTCAGTAGGACTATCTCCCTCGGCGCTAAGCTTCTTGCCCCGCTCTTTCGGAATCAACCATTCATCAATGACCGGTTGTTCAACCTCTTTCACCGTTTCGGCCGCAACAATCTAAGCCGGCTCTTCAATAACGGGTTCGAAAGACTCAATCAAGGCAGGTCCAGAACGGGCGGCCTCGACCTTTTTCCGGGCGGCCATTCGCTTGGCATTTTTCTTTCGAGCCATCTGCGTGAGGTTTTCCCCAGCCATACCTTCAAAAAAATCGCCAGGTAGGTCTCCTAAACTTCCAAAAATATCTCCAGAAGAAAACTCTACCCGACCCGAAGTGGACGGCGAGGTAGGCTGACTAAGTCTGGCAGCCCCAAATGCCGAGTTTAGGGCCTCGTCAACCTCTTCGGCCTCCTCAGCGAACTCTCTGGCTGGTTCGGCGACTACCTCTACCACCGGCTCCACGTCTTGCCCCGAATCAGAAAGTTCGAGACCAACTTGCCTAAGGCTCCTGAAGCTAGGGAAGATAAGAGCCACAAGGTGGTGATCACCGGATGGAATCAGAATGTTGTCAGCGGCCGAAAAAGTAGTATAAGTAGGCTCGTATCGAAGAAGTATGTAGGCCACTCTCCCTTGCTTCTGTACGTTTGGACGGCTGAAGTATCCGAGTGCAGTCACAATCTGTGCAAAGACTGCGTCATCAGTAGAAACCAAAATCTTCTTTAATTTACTGCCTGCAAAGACAAAGGGTTAAACATGGAGAGAAGGCCGAGTGAAAGAAAAGTTCAATAAACGTAAGGAGACACACGGCAACCCGGTTCACCCCTCTGTCTGGGAATAGAGTCTAGGCGACCCCCGTCTTTGCCAAATTCCCAGTTCCCTCGGACATTGACCATTTCGTCGTCCACACGCTTACCAGAACTGGCAAGCATGGTTACCAAATGATGGTCACTATCCTTGGCCCTAAGAAAGTACCGCCCAAGCCGACCGGAAGATTTGGCTAAAGCATAGCAGTGCCGAATGGCCGGAATGCCAAGATCGATCCTGAGGCGCCGGTTCAACTCTACGATTCCCATTACGATTCGAAAAAAGTTCACGTTGGGCTGAGAAGGAATCAGACCCCAATGGCGAAGGACGTCCCTAAGGAATGGATGTAGGGGAAAACGGACCCCGCCCTCTGCAATGGATAGGAGAGGAAAGACGATTGAATTTCGATCCTCTCTCTCCATATCCAGAGTATTGTCCGTCACTAGAGACAGATGAACATCGTCAGGGATGGAAAAGTGTCGCCGGAATCCGGAAACACGACCCTCAGAAAAGGAGGTCTTTCAAGTGTTTAGCCATTTTCGCGGGGAATCAAGGGTTCGCCAAAATTAAAATAACAAACAGAAAGTAGGATTGCAAAGAAAAGAGAAGAAGACTTACGAGGAGCAAGGCGGACGAGGGTAGACGGAGAAGAGTTATAGAAAATGTTAGTCAGAGAAGGGATACCCACTGGCAGTCCAAGAGTCTCGAATACTCGACGAAATGTGCACTCGAAAGGACTGAAATTTCAAATCGCAATAAATGTGAGACGCACGAATGAGGCGGGAAAGTGTAATGATGACTGAAAAGGTGTGCGCATTCTGACATCTGTATCGGGGTACGCGAAGCCTCCTAACCTATTTTGAATTTTCCAATTCAAGACCAAATAATGGGGAGTTCGGGGGGCAATTGTGGGAGCCGAATAATGGCAAAATCAGAAGGTGCGTACCTTAGAAGACTAATATTAATCGGTTGTATCCTACGAGAATGGGAAGCCGAATATAATATATGTGCCGAATAAGTGTAGATCCTTAGAGCCAAATAAGAGAAAGGACAATGATTAAAAAGTAGGCCCTGGCCCGAGGATCAAAAGGAACAGGTATAAATACAGGAACAATGGATTGAGAAAGGTATGTAAGAATCACTTCACTTAACTTAGTAAACAAGCTATCTTGAGTGTCTGAACTGACTTGTCCGTCGGAATGCTAATTCTAACACCCCCGACCGGATTGTTTGTATCTTTTCAGGTGACTAGCTGAGGATCACTAGCGTCTCCCAGGATCTGAAGAGTATTTCCAAACCACTTCTCCACAGATTCAAAACATACTCTACCCACGCCAAAACAAAGGACAAGGAAAGAAAACACTGCTCAGGACTGCATTTCACGCATCCTGAGAAATAAGAAGATGAAAACCGCTTGGGATCGCGTTTCACACGTCCCGAGATGAGAGAAAAACAGCTTAGGGTCGCACATCAAGCATCCTAAGAGAGAAACAAAACCGCTTGGGATTGTGTTTCACACATCCTAAGAGCAAGCACACCCAAGGCCACGTTTCACGCGCCTTGAGACAGAAGAAAAATCGGTCGGGGTTGTGTTTCACATGTCCCGAGATAAAACCTGCCCAGGGCCACGTTTCATGCATCCTGAGAAATAAAAAATTGCTCGGAGCCGTGTTTCATACGTCCCGAGATAAAACACGCCCAGGGCCGCGTTTCATGCGTCCTAAGAAACAAAAACCGCTCAGAGTCGTGTTTCACACGTCCCGAGATAAAACCAGCACAGGGACACGAAACAAAAACCGCTCAGAGCTGTGTTTCACATGTCCTGAGATAAAGCCCACCCAGGGCTGCGTTTCACGTGTCCTGAGAAACAAAAATCGCTCGGAGCCGTGTTTCACACGTTCCGAGATAAAACCCACCTGGGGCTTTGTTTCACGTGTCCTGAGAAATAAAAACCACTCGGAGTTGTGTTTCAGATGTCCCGAGATAAAACCAAGAGGTGCGCGATAGATGGACATAGTAAACAGGTGCGATAGATGCACAAAATAAACAAGTGCGATAGATGCACTCAAGATCTTAACTACAAAGCTATGTAGGTTCTCCTATTGAGACACAAATGACTTCTCTGGAACTCCTATGAATGAACCGTACGTACAATATCATGTGGTAAGAAATGACAGAATGAATTACGAACTAGACAAAACAAGTCATCAATGACCAGAACAGTTTAAAGAAGATAAAAGTTTTAAAACCAGTTACGTCACGAATTTAAACTGATGAGTTTAAACAAACAAAATCAAGAATAAAATAAATCAAGTTATGCACTCACGCAACAAAACAAAACAATGTCGATTTTTTGCTCACTCTCTTTATTTCTTTTGATTTCTTTGTTATTTTGCTTTCGCTCTTTGTTTTCCCATTTCTTTCTTTTTTTTTTTATTTCTCGTTTTTTTTCTTTTCACTCATTGTTATCATATAACTCATTATTACACCCAAATTAAAACCCAAAATAAAAACCCAAAACTAAATCCCAAAATAAAAATAATAATGAAATAAAATAAAAAATAATAATAATAGCAAGCAAAAAAAAAAAAAAAAAAAAGAAACAACAAAAGAAAAATAGAATTGAAATCACCGAAGGCCGACCGGACCTCAACGATGCACGGCCAGGCTTCGATACAACCGGCCGGCCTTCGACAGCGGCAAGGGGCAGTTCGGTAAAAGCCATGCTCGTGACGGTTTAAAACACAATTCAAGCCTCATTTGAATCACACCCTAGGCCGAAATCCACTCCCCCTTCTCTCTAAACTTCCTCTCTCTCTAGATTTCCATTCCTCTTGAGTTATCCAACAACTTTTGCAAAATTTTTCCTTAAAACGCTCTTGATCCTCCATCTTTTGAACCGATTGGATTTTGGTTTGGTGAAGTTTTGAATTTTCTCTTGGTTTTTCTTAGATCCTCACATATTTTCCCAACTTTTCCCCCTTCTCCCTTTGATTTGTCTCCTCTTTATTTTCTCTCTCCTAGGGTTTTGGTTTTGTGATTTTCACTCCAAAAACACCCAACCACTCACTTTTTGCTTCATTTTTCAACTCCTCTCTATGGCTAGCAATGAAGTACCTATTCCCAACCCTGTCGTAGGTGTTGGTGCTGCCCTTGGTGCAAACATGGAGGCAGAGGAGACTGCATTATTTCCCCTTGCCGAGAGGCCCTTTGATGCGACTACATATCAACCGCGTACACATGTGCCACCCCCAGGTGGCATCTTGAGATTTGAGGGTTTCATCCCAAAGCTAGATGAGGACACTCTACTGAGAGAGTCCATGGAGCATGTATCTGCCGACGCCTCCATTGTACGCAAATTTTCCCATTATTTTATTTTGCATGCATGTTGAAAGTTGAAATTGATGAACAAACCACTCATCTCTGCTGTACGTATACTGATAAAACTTCCAATTGATAGGTGATCGCTAGGAGGATAGGCGACCATGGCTCTATATCCGGTCCCCGATGTTGGTACGAGTAGCTTCCTGCAGAGGTCCACACTTTAGTAGATGCTACTGGCTTTGGGCCCTTCTGCTCCGGGCTTATACAGATAAGAATCGAATCTTGGCTTTATGGGGCCTTGGTAGAGAGATAGTGGGATACCACCGACTCATTCCACTTTTCTTCGACCAGGGGGATGGCATTGACCCCATATGACTTCTCGATGCTAACCGGTTTGCAGGTTGGGGTCAGCGGCCCAGTCCTCTTTGATTCGGATATGACCCAGTGGAGAGCTACACAGCTCCAGCTTCTTGGGGCAATCCCAGACACCACCAGCCACGGGATGGTGTGTTATAGCTAGTTCTTGGAGCATTTTTCCAACACTCAGCCAGCTACTACAGATGAGGTTGCCCAGTACACCCGCGGCTTCCTCATATATCTTCTCGGTACTACCCTGTTTGCAAACAAGGAAAATATCGTGGGATTATACATTCTAGGGGCACTAGTACACCTTCCTCGAGTGGTGGAGTACGATTGGAGTGGTACCGGCATGGCATACTGCTACATGAGCTCCATTTCCCGTCGCAAGGTAAATTCACTCGGCGGCTATTGGAAGGCTTGGGAGGTACACCCTACAGTAACTTTTCTGATATGCTTTACATTTTATTCACTATTGCATCTCTTGCTCATCTGATACATTTTCTCATATCTTCTGTTTGCCTTTTGTTTGCAGCTTTGGGTCTACATATATTTCACTTCCTTGGCTCCAGTTGCAGTGAGGCCGATCGAGTTGCCAGTACCCTGCTCCCGGTACTACAACTCGTTGTTCGAGCGACATCACCTTGTACACCGAACCTTTCCATACTTCCGTTGCTTCTTTGACACGATTACGGTGGACCAGGTAAGCATAATGCCAGTCTTTAGCTGTTACCTACTATAAACATATTACACTGTTCCACACTACATGGTCATTCTCATGCTGTTGTATCTGTACCATATTACCATTCTCATATTGTACTGACTTCTGACATTACACTGATTTCTGACACTGCACTAATTTCCTCATGTTGCACTGACATCTGACACTGCATTAACATTTGACACTGCACTAATTTCCTCATGCTGCACAAACATCTGACACTACACTGATTTCACAGGTTGACTGGCACCCTTAGGCGGGCATTCCCCCAATCTCGAGGATAACCTACGCCACTGTCTGGCATGCCTCAACGATGAGGATCCTATTCGAGGGCCCCTTTGGCCGAGCATACTACCTGAGGGAGAGGTTCATTCGCCAATCGCGGGGTGTTGTTGACCTCAACATTCCATATCCTCCTCCTCTCGGCATGAGGGTAGTGGATGATCTGCAAGATGGTCTTGAGCTCGACCTCTTGATGATAGGCGAGGACAGCAATTATCATCATGAGCCTGGCGATTTCACTACCTTCTTACACACTCGGGTGATGGCGCCTCTTACTCCAGGCGTGGCTCGAGTTGTGCCAGAGATTGCTATTGTTACTGGGACTGGCGATGCGGCTACGGGAGGTGCCTCTGCCATTGCTTCCATTCTTGGATTTCATGTGATCCCCACCGAGATCGTATACATGTATCCGAACAAACTGATCGTGCTGATCCCACTGGAACACATTGAAGAGAGGGACCACAAGCTTGTGTTGGCCCCTGGCATTGAGCAGGTACATATTTCTTTATGCTAGTCCATATTGCACTTTAGATTGTTTTATGTCATTCTTATTCATTGTTTTCTATTACTTCTGTCTGCCTTTCTCATATCTTGTTCCTTTGCAGATTCCCCGCGTGTACGGTAATGAGCTCTTTCGGACGATCGACCGACTACTCCTGATGGTACAGAGGAGGCAGACTGCCTTAGTCACCCATGGGATCGAGATACATTCTATCTGTAGTCTACTATTATTGCCATACTGCACTTGTTGCCATACTATACACTTTGTTTACTCTTACTGATATCTGTCATCTTTTCAGCTTGAGTCGACACCAGCAGTGCCTGTAGGACCTTCCGCAGCCAGTAGACGGAGATGGGGGCCGGTGAGAGGCCGAGGAGGAGCCGATCGGAGGAAAGGTCGAGTGAGGTAACGCTCGCCTTTCGAGGAGTTTTTTGACGGGTCCACGACCCCTGAGGACCAAGGAGAGGAGATTGACTTACAATCGAGCAACCCTAGTGATGACAGCGATGCACATCATCTGCAGTCGAGGAAGAAGAGAGCTAGGATGGGCTACTGATGATGATAATGATTTGCTATTTTGCTTTTGCTTTCATTTTCATTTTGCTTATGTAGTTAAAGACTAGCTTCGGTTAAACTTTTATTTTTGAAGACTTTTCTTTTGTTTGATTTTTTGTAAAACAATGATGAGGGTTGGTCCCACCAATTATAAAAGACAAGTTTTTGTGGAATGATCTCTTTGTAAAATATGATAAATGGCATTTTCATGTGATGAATGACGTAACCTTTGCATTTGTAACCTTTGGAACTATGAATACTTTGCTCTTGAATTGATTCATGAATCGGATAATGACTTACAACCGGTTAAAATGTAAAATACAACTCGATAATGGAAAAATGAAAACAAAACAACTCAAAAATACTAAAAAACACTTGGTACAAACAAAACAAGACTCAAAAGTACAGTTGAAGCCCATTCGAACAAAGGCCAGCTTTTGCTGCAACTTATTTGCACTAGACCAGCACCAAGAACCGGTCGAGCTTCACTGATGCACGGCCAGCCATCGCTAATGCATGGCCAGCCATTAGTGTGATGTCGGTCAGTGTTGTCTAGCTGTCATGCATAGCTTCTTCCCAAACTCTATAAATAGTGCTCCCATGTTGTTTTTTTCTGGCAAACTCACAAGTCTTTTATATTTTGCTCTCAAGATGGAGATGTTATTTGTCAGCAGGCTTTAAGACTGGATTGCCACTTTGGATGGCTCGGATAAGGTGAATTTCTGCGACTTCGGCCTAAATCCCCTTTTTCCTTTGAGCCACATTTCTCTTTGCTTTCCATTCCTCCATGTCGCGGTTCGATGTTGGAACCCAATCACACATGTATTTAGCTTCGGGGGACAAGAAATATGCCCGACAATTAAAGAATTTCAGGCACTAATGGAATCTTGGCACGATGAGGAAATCATACCTCAGCCCCGTTTCGGCCACGTCCAAGCTTTGGGACGGATGTGTGGACTCACTCAACACGAGGTTCGATCTTTGGTTCACAACGGAGAGCTAGATATTCCCAGCCTAATTCATCGATTTTCTGACGTTGGTGATCGAGTCAACCTTCTCTAGCGAGGCTTTCGGCAACATGCCCTCTGCTTTTGTATGCTAGCTCATTTCGTTTTTGCCCCGAGTTACGACGAGTCCCGCATCCGATTAATCGAAGTGGCCCAAGGTTTTAAAGAAGGCAAGAGTTGCATTGGCTTCGTGCTGGCTGAGACGTTGATGGGCTTAGACGCTTTTCATTGACGGGAAACTACCAAATTCGCAGGGAGTCTACTACTTCTGCAGGTAATGTTTCCCACCCTTTCACATATGTGCTACTCACATCGCTCGGCATCATACTCTACTTTTCTCTTAAAGCCCCGTTCTCACTTTTCCCTCAACATACATCTCTATATTCTTTAATCTCTCTTTTCTTTCATTCCTTCTCGGGTATGGCTTATGGATAAGCTAAAGGTAGTGGACTCTTGCCCTGAGTACTCAGGACTAGTAGATTTCCTGAATGAGGGATGGTGGTGCGACTGGATGTATAACAGGTCTGCTGCTGACATAGCTTGGCGTTGCCCCTAGTTTAATCTGACCGAGATGTGCTACAACATGACTCGGCAACCTGGCATACAATTGATTGGCCTCACACATTGTGTATTCTACTTCCCTTTTCGGTTCAGACGTTAGTTTGGGCATGATCAAATTTGCCCAGAGGAGGGGGTAGAGTACTCAGTTTCATTCACAGTCCGAGGTTCACATTTGGCTAGGTACTTTACTACTTCGAAGACGAGAGAGCTTCTGGCCCCTGCCCCTAGTTTTAGTTATGCCTTTTCTGGCGAATGCCTGGCTTGGCTCGAGGATGAGGCACAAACCGGGCCCACTTTGGCATCAAAAGCGTCCACAAGCACGAGCGGGGGACGCAGGAGCACCTAACTCATCTATGCCCCTAGTTCATTGCTTTGACCTTTCTTTTCAAGTTTTTTAATGTAATAAAAGCAATTTTGATTTGTATCAAAGAGTTGGAGAACTTCATGTTAAAATCAATGAAATTAAAGTTACGAACACTGAAAATTTTCCTTTTGGTCCAAAAATGGTCTAAGTTATAAAAGGTAAATTTTGAGCAAAATCAACTTTCATTAAAACTTCCCAAAATCGTTTTCGAAAAGGATCACCACTTGACGCGCATGAAATCAATCCTCGAGATGTATAACCTCGAATCCAAAGATCAAAAATTGCCTCTTGATTGAACAGCACTGCTCAACATTATAACCAGCTCTTCCCTTAGAGTAAAGATCACAACCGAACCCTCAGGTAAAGAACAGACAAAGATGACCTGATCAGACACATGGACAGGACAGTTGAGTTGGAGGTGTTTATGGCCGAACTTCAGAATGAAGTTGTCTATGTATCCCGAAGATGGGAATCAAGCCTTACGTAGTTCAGTTAAGGTTTACTCGAGTATTAACTCTCTCCTTTTGTGGTCTAACTTTTACCAAGGCCGCCCTTTAAGGTTTTCAATCTTGCGAACTCAAATTTTTTTTTTTTTTTTTTCTGATTTTTCATGTTCTAACTTTTGCCTAGGTCGCCCTTTTGGGTTTTCGGCCTAGCAAGCCTCTCAAGGATAGTATTTCTTCAACTTGTCCATGTTGATCGGATGAGAAAATTCTAGGCCATCCAAGTCTATGGGAATAACAGCTCCACCTGACCAAATAGTTTTGATGATGTAAAGGCCAGTCCAATTGGGTCTGAACTTGTCCCTAGGGTCGTGGATGGGAGCTCGGTTGTCTTTTAGCACCAAATCCCTCTCTTTAAGATTCCGGGACTTAACCTTCTTGTTAAAAGCCCTAGCCATTCTGCGTTAATAGCCTTGAACATGGTACAATGCTTTCAGCCTTCTCTTATCAAATAGCATCAATTCTTTAAACCTGTTCTGCTGCCAGTCTGCCTCTGTTATTTGACACTCAGCCATAACCCACAGTGACGGGACTTCTATTTCGATTGACAGAACAACTTCCACCCCATAGACAAGAGAATAAGGAGTTGCCCCTGTAGACGTTTGGATTGAAGTTCTGTAGCCCCAGAGTGCAAATGGCAATTTATCTGGCCAGTCCCTATAGGTCTCAACCATCGTCTATAGAATATGCTTGATGTTCTTGTTAGCGGCCTCAATAGCTCCGTTGGTTTGCGACCGGTATGTAGATGACTTATGGAAAGCTATATTGTGTTTCTCCAACAAGTCTATCACTTCTTTCTTGAAATTGGAGCTATTATCTGAAATGATCTCGTTTGGGACTCCATATTAGCAAATGATGTTGTTTCGAATGAACTTAGCCACATGCGCTGCTTTCAACATTGCGTAGGACTGAGCTTCTACCCATTTTGTGAAGTAATCAATTGCCACCAGAATGTATTCATGCCCATTCAACCCTTTTGGTGTGCCTGCCCTAATGACATCAATTCCCCAAACTGAGAAAAGACATGGCGAAGTCATGTTGTACAGTTTTGACAGCGGGATATTCATGCGATTAGCGTGAATTTTGCATTTGTGGCATCACCGAACAAAACCAATACAATCCTCCTCCATGGTAGACTAGTAATAACCTTGCCTGAGAATCTTCCAGGCCAGCATCACTCCGTTTATGTGCGCTCCGCACTCTCCCCCATGGATGGCCTCCATCAGGCGCTCTAATTCCTCCTCTTCGACACATAACTTGTGCATTCCCAGATGACATCTATTGTATAGTTTTCCTTCGCAAATGATAAATTGAACGGCCATCCACTGTATTGCCTGTTTGTCCTTGGCATTTGCCCCTGGTGGATAAACCTCATTTTCCAAGAAGTTCCAGCTATCGTAGTACCAAGGGTTCTTGTCTTGCACTTCATCTATTGCAGCGATAGTCTTGTAGGCCGGCGTGTATCTTTTCTCAATGATGATCGGACGCATCTGGACTCCATGCGGGATGTCTATCATAGAAGATAAAGTTGATAAGGCGTTAGCGAACCTGTTGTTCTCTCTCAGTAGATACGTGAAAGTCAGCTTTTCAAACCTAACAATCAAAACGTCTAAGGTCTGGTAGTAAATCTTCATCTTTTCTTCTTTGACTTTCCAGTCTTCATTTTCTTAAGAAACAACTAGGTTCGAGTCCCTGATGACATCCAACCTTTTTGCCCCTAGTTCTAGAGCAGCTTCCAAACCAGCTATACACGCTTCATACTCTGCTTCATTATTGGACACCTTGAATTGGAGTTTGAAGGCTAAAGGTATATGGGAGTCGTCGGGTGCTATCAGCAACACACTTATACCATAACCATATTGATTGGACACTCCGTCAAAGTACATTGTCCAAGTCTCCTCCTCGACTTGCAGAATGGCTTCATCTGGGAACAGTTATTCTACCGCTTCATCCCTTTCTACTAGGTGATCTGCCAGGAACTCCGCTACAGCTCTCTCCTTGACCGACTTGGGGTAACGTACTTGAGATCAAATTCAGAGAGGAGAAGCAACCAACGGGCTAGCCTACGCATAAGTGCTGGTTTCTTAAAGAGATATTTGATGGGATCTAATCTCGAAACCAGAATGAGCTAACAAGTAGTGCCTCAACTTCCTGGTAGCCCATACCAAGGCTAAGCAAGCTTTCTCCAACGAAGTGTAGCAGGTCTCATAATCCAACATTTTCTTGCTCAAATAGTAAATGGCTTTCTCCACCTTATCCTCAGATTCCTAAGCAAGCATGCATCCCATTGTGGTGTCCGTTACTGACAGATAGAGAATCGAAGGCTTCCCCGGCTCTGGCAATAAGAACACGAGCGGATTCTGAAGGTATTGCTTAATCTGCTCAAAAGCGAATTGACATTGATCATCCCATCAGAATTTCTTTCCTTTCTTCAGGAGACCAAAAAGTGGTTCACAAGTCAAGGTTAATTTAGAAATAAATCGTCTTATGAATTACACTTTACCCAGAAAGCCTCGCACCTCCTTTTCAGTCTTTGGTGGCATTTCTAGGATGGCCTTGATTTTGGAAAGATCTACCTCGATGCCCCTCTGTGTGATCAAGAAACCCAACATTTTACCCGTTGTTACACCGAAAGTACACTTCTACGGATTCAACCTCAGTTTGAAAGAATTTTTTCAAGGCGATGTAGTGGCCCTCTCTTTCTTTGGACTTGACAATCATGTCATCCACGTACACCTCGACTTCTTTGTGGATGATATCATGCAAAATAGTGGTTTCAACCTGTTGATAAGTAGCCCTGTCATTCTACAGCCCAAACAGCATCACCCGATAGCAATAGGTACCCCACAACGTAATAAATGCAATTTTCTCTCTGTTCTCGGGTACCATCAGAATCTGGTTATACCTAGAAAATCCATGCATGAAGGAGAACAACGCATGACCCACGGTAAAGTCCACTAACTCATCAATATGCGGCAAGGGAAAGTCGTCCTTCGAACTAGCCTTATTCAGATCCCTGAAGTCAACACAGACTTTGATTCTGTCATCCTTCTTTGGGACCAGAACAATGTTGGCCAACCACATTGGATACTCAGACACAAGTAAGAACCTTGCCTCAATCTGTTTGCTAACTTTTTCCTTAATCTTCAAAGCCCAATCCAGACATATTCTTCACAACTTCTGCTTGACGGGTCGGGCCTCGTCGTCAAGAGGGATTCGATACTGTACAATCTCAAGATCGATTCCAGGCATGTCTTGAAAAGACCACGCGAAAACATCTTTGAAATCTTTTAACAAAGAAACTAAGCACTCATGCTCCTCCGAAGACAACGTGGACCCGATCTGGACCAGACGCAAATCCTTCTCAGTACCCACATTAAAAGCAATGATTTCATCAGCAAGGGGTTTTGCAAACCTCTTCTTCTCTCAATTAGTCAAGTTTTTCAAAACCAAAGAAATTTCTTCCTTTTTGTTTTCATTCAAATTTTGAAAATCTTAATCAATGCAATAAACAAACGGCATAGAGAAATACTCAGAATCAGCAGCAGCATTCTTATTTATAAAGTCCAGCTCATCTAGCTCTTCGGTTACAACCGACTCAAAAGCAAAAGAAAAAGAGGACCTGGACAAGACCTTGACATCCGGGTTATCAACCCCAGGAATACTGGACTCAGGCTTAGAAGAACCGAAATCTGATTCCGACTCCACAGACTCTATGGAATCAGATTCTGGCTCATTACCCGACTGAGGAATACTAGACAGGTAACCTTCCTCCAGTTGCCAGACAAGAGATGGCGCTTCAGATGCATCCAAAATGCTGCTAGATGGGTTCACACCCGGTTGGTCCCCGATCATAGAGATGGTCAGGTTATCCACCAAGCTCTCTGAGTCGGCCGGAGGATCTGAAAAGAGACATGCCAGTGCTGCTCCTATTCCAAGCTCGCTATTGTCCAAGTCACTTTCTATGCTCTGTTCCGCTTCAGCGCTTGGTTCAACCTTCTCCTCGGCATCACTTTCTTGCAACTGGAGGTCGAAGAAGATTTTGGAGCCGAGAACATGCTGCTTTGCATAATTCAACTAGGGCTCGGGAAAGCCACAAAATGGGAAGTATTCTCCTTCCCGAACAAAGTGACCATTCAGCGTTTCCCGGATCGGCCTATGAATAAGTTCATTGTATTTTCCAGCCCGCTTGGCTCTGGCTTTGCCTGTCGTCTATTCTCTTTTCCTGGCCCAATCCTCTTTGGTGGGCATATAGCCAAGACCAAAGGCATGCGGATTATGTGGCACATCGGCCAATGCTGTGGCGTCTTTCCGGCCACTTCTTCCCAGTCCTATTCCTGGTACGTGTTGGAGTTTGTTCATGAAATAGACTAATTGGGCGCTAACATACATGCCCTCATCAGCTGCCAAGATGTTCTGCACCACCCAGGCCTCAGCCAAATTAAACCCTGAAAGGAATACATCCTCCTCGTCATAAACGATCTCTGGTACTAATGTAGTTACCTCTGGCAGAGGATGTATGGACGAATTCCCGAACACAATAGCCACTCCCTTCCCGTGAGGGTATTTCAGCATTTGATGGAGAGTAGAAAAGACTGATTTCACAAGGTGTGGCCAGGGCCTCCCTAGCAGTAAGTTGAAAGTGGCCGACACATCTAGGGCATGGAACTTGACATCATGTTGTGTTGGGCCCACCTAAACTCAGATTTGTACTGTGCCTATCACCTTTTTGCTTGTGTTATCATATGCCCGAATCACTTGGGTTGTGGGCACGAAATTTGTTTGTTTCAGACCGATGGCACAAGTTGTACGAGACGGACAGACATTGATAGCCGACCTAATATCGACCAACACCACTGGCACCCATTTTTCTCTACACTCAACGGATATGTACAAAGGCTTGTTGTGTGCCAAGCCTTCCGGCGAGAGTTCTTTCTCAGAAAAGATTAGAGTTAGACTGGCACCACCTGGGAAAACTAATCCCACAAGCTGTGCAGGGGTGGTATCAATGGACAGTTTGGCTTTGTCTATTGCTAACAGCACAGCCTGCCAATGCACTCGGGAGGCCATAAGAAGACCCTAGATCGAAATGTCAGCTTGGATCTTTTTAGTTACTTCAGCACTGCCTCTTCCTCCAACTACTTTTTTTTCTGTTTCTCAACCTCCCTATCTTTCCCAGAGGCCTCAGCTTGGTTTAAATGTGGGGGCTTGAAATACTACTCACTCCTCGTTATGTAATCTACCTCTTCAGAGTACCAGGTATTATCTAGAAGGGACTCGCCCCAGTTCTCGGCGGTGTGGGCCAGAAGTAAATCGTCATCCTTTCACCATACACCTCCAGCAACCGACAAACAATTGTCCAGTTCTGTTCTAATCATTCTCACATCTTGAGTATCCCCCGCAGGGTGTTGGGCCATTCTAGCTTCCTGTTTGTCTTGATCCCTATCTTGTGCAAACTGTTTCAACACAGCTTCTTGTTTAGTGTCCATGGTACTCACAGTGCCCAATTCTTGAGCTAAATTTTCGACGCTGGTGCTCTCCGGCAACTTTCCCTTTTCATCGGCCATTTCGGCCACTGCAACAATTCTTGCTTCCTTTTCCTCTGGTTTTGTTTCAGTTCCCTCCTCCCTGTCGGGTTCATCACTCAACCACCTAGAATTGTTTGCCGACCCATTCAAATCGAACTAGTCAATTTGCACATCTCCTTGATCTTGTTCGTCATAGAACTATAGATTGTCTAAGTCCTCCTCTAGCTTTGCCAGATCATCCAAACCTTGGATTGGACCATCCTCTCTAACCACATTGACCTCCACTGCTATTGGTAATACCACTTTCGATTTGGCTTGATAAACTGGCACAATGTAGCAGCATGGGTCATACACCCTCTTTGGTAAGTCCTTAGAGCATTTAGGCAGTGGACAGGTGCTCTCCTCTAAGACCAGCTTCCCTTTTTCTGCCACTACAACCACCACAAGTTTAGACTGAAGTGTGGACGTGTTCATCATGTACAAATCAGTGCTTTTAGGAATAAACATCATCGGTTTGGATAGGTAGGAAGGGGTAATATATACATTGGGGTCGTAGGGGAGGACCAGTGTATGGATTAGGTTTAGGTTGTGAGGTGGGGGAACCTGATTGTGGGCCGGGAGAGGGTTGGTAGTCACATTTGGCTTTTGGGGTGTTACGATCACCTTGTTGTTGATGAGGTCTTGAATCTCATGACGCAGCCTGATGCATTGGTCGGTGTTGTGACCGTGCTGTTGATAAAATGCACAGTACTTGGTCGGGTTATGCTTTTGTGGAAGGGGATCAGGTAGCGAGCGAGGCTCTAATGGCTTGAGGTGTCCTTTTTTGATGAACACCCTCAGGGCTTGGGATAAAGGCATGTAGAGTAGGGTGAAGGTCCTCTGGGATCGGGCCGAGTTGTTTGAAGTTTGTGGAGTTGTATTGGCAAAGGGATTGGAGGTCTTGGTTGCGGTAGTGACAACACTCACATTCGACGACCGTATAGCTATGCTTCCACTAGTGGTTGCATTGGAACTGCGTGGAAAAGGCCTCTTGGCCTACACTTTCTCATCAGTTATCAACCTCTATTTCATGGCATCTTCAATCTGAACATCCATCTTATGGAGCTCGGTGAATGTGAACAAAGGTAGGACAATCATTTTCTACAGCAACTTTCCGTGCAAATTACAGACTACCACCCTTATGTGATCTTTCTCTGAAGGTCATGTAGTCATCATTGAAGCCTTGGCCCTCTACCTTGTCACGAATTCTGAGAAACCCTCTTTTGGTTCCTGGCGCATTGCTTCAAGATCACGAGCTGTAACCTCGATTTGGGTGTTATAGGAGTACTGTGCAATAAAGGCCTCAGCCATTTCCTTCCAACTCTGCTTCACAGAATCCTTCAGCTTTACATACCAGATAGTTACTATACCAGACAGGGTCTAGCCAAAGAGTGAGAGTTTCTGTAATCTAGTAAGGCCCATCGGCCGCAGAATGTCTAAAAATAGCCGAAGATAAACCATGGCGTCTCTAGAGCCGTCGAACCGATCAATGTGTGGCATTTCGAACCGGTCTGGCAAGGTTACTACAGAGTCAATATATCCATGTTCGATGTCGGGGATTGAGTTAACACCCTGTGCCCGCTTGAAAAGCTTCTCTAGCTTGTTGACCTTAAGTACAGTCGGGTCAACTTCAAATTCAAATGGAGCCTCAGTTTGGTACACTGGTGCCTTGAAGGCTTGTGGTGGGATGGGGTCTACCGGATTGCTATGATTCTTAGTCTGGGCATTAGCAGTATGGAGTGTGGCTCTGGGTGCTGGAATACCCGTAGGAGGTGCATGAGATGTAAAAGTCGCTGCCGACTGTGGTTGTTGTTGTTGTTGTAGCCTATTTATCACTTCGGTTTGAGGGGCTGTGACTTCGGCTTGACGAGCAGCATCTTGCTGCATGGTTTCCACTGTTTACTGGAAATAACGGATCAAGTTCTCCATACTAACTGAAAGGTATTGTGCCATCGGAATGGGTGAATAATCTCGTACTGTACTGGATGTAGAAGATTGAGCTTGACTAGATGCAGGTGATCGTTGGACTGGTGAATTATGCCTAACTCTTCTCCGTCTAGTAACCGGTGGGAGCGAAGCAAACACAAGCTATCCTCTAACAAGATCTCTGAATCTGTAAAGCCTCCTAACACGAGTCCAGAGTGCTCAGGGGATATCCGAAATTTCTGAAGCTATTGTGACAAACTACCTAGCAAAAAGAAATAAAGCAAAAAGAAAGAAGAAATCAGAAAAACGCACAGCACCTCAACTCAGATGTTAACAACACACAGATGTAATCAAAGTTGTAGGACTACTCTCAAACACTGAATTCTACTCCCAAAACTAATACCCAACTTGCAACTGATACGCACGTTCCTGTACAGTTTCACTATAAAGTACATACCAGTTAAGTGAGATCCAAAACACCCCTATGAGGGGGTAGGGTTACCCTATCCTAGTTTCGTCAAGAACTAGGGTTCACTATTCAAACAAAGCGGTTTCACACAATCCTGTATTCGGGTGAGCAACCTGTTCTAGTTTGGAATAGTCTCTACGGCTTTTCAATATGCAACTTGGCCAAATGGTCAAAAGGGTACCTCAGCAAGACTACCTAATATACCTCTCACACCTAACACCGAGAAGTGAAAGGAGGATCAAACAGTACAGCAGTAGTTCAGATCCAAGGGTTATGTTCACATCTTGGCAGAGCCTGCGACCGATCAGCCTTTTGGCAAGCTTTTAGGCAAGCCACTGGCAAACCATCCAGGAATAGCAAATGGCAAACACAGTGACTTAAACGCACCAATGCAAATACAATGCAAAGAAACATATAAGTGTAGATAAAATTTCATATCATGAGTTCAAGTCAAGTATTCTTATTCCCCAGCAGAGTCGCCAAAAACTGTAGCTCGACTTTTTCGCGCCCCCTTTCGGGAGTTCGAAATATAAACCCTACATTTCGGACCCCCGCAGTTCTGAATCTAATCTCACAAGTGCAATGTGAAATTGATAAACACCAAAGAGTCCAAATCCGACAAATCTTTTATAAAATCGATTATGAATCAAAAATGCCAAAATTAGACTGTTTTGCTAGATACAGAGTCGCCACCTAAATTTTTTTGGGAAATTTAAGAAACCCATGACTCGTGCCAAAGGCCACGTGTCCGTCATCACCAAGATTGTCTCAACTCGGAAACTTAGGTACAAGATAGGAAGGTCATGAATACATTTTGAGCACCCCCTGTAGACACCCCATTTTTGACCGTCCTCAAGAATTGGATGTCACCATTTGAACACTTGGTGATCATCCATGTTTGTGTTCGTTTGGAGTTCCCAGAGGTCTCGGCTACGCGCCTTGCCTCAGGATCTCCGAACTTGACCGTTTTGTGTCTGGTTTTACACCAAACACTTTTGTTTTGCCTTGGAAGGGCAGGGAATGCCTTGTGAGGCATCCCCACACACCACCGGCAGTGGCTAGAGGTCACCGGCCGGTTTTTGTTGCCATCGGCAATGTATATTACCGGTCGGCACTCTTTGTTGCCGGTCGGCACTCAATTTTGTCAAAATGGCATTTTTGGCTGGTCGACTACTGTGCATCTGCTTTTGCAGATATTTTGTCACAGCTGTCTTGCTTTTTGCTCCCCTCCATACACGTGTATGGAGGGATCTCCCTCTTTAGAAGCTTGTCTTGTAAGCTTTACAAGACAAGAAGCTCTATAAGAGAGAGCCTTGTCTCTTGGCCTTAGGGTTAGACACTTGAGAGGCCTTAGATATTTTTAGATAGCCATTTTTAGGGTTTTGAGTTCTAAGGTTAGAAACCATACACTTTTTATCTCTATATCTCCCTCTTGTGTGTGTTAAAGTGCATTTGTGTCTTACTATTGCACACAAACACATAGTGTTTCACCTTCACTTAGCTACTGAGGTTCTAAGAGGTTGGTTTTGAAGTTTTGGAGCTGTTTTCAACCTAGAATGTTGGAACACCATTGCTGAAGGGGTCTTCGAGGGTAAGAAACTAACACCTTTATTCCCTATTTTTGCGTTGTATTTTGACCTGTCTTAAAATCATTTTTGAGCTTAGTGTATAATACAAAAAAAGTTCTGTTTTTAGGCCCTCTTGATTGTTCATTAAGAGTGTTTTGTGGTTTGGAGGTGTTTGACCCCTCTTAGGCCTTGAAAGGCCCCATTTTGTGCTATTTTGAGTGAGTTTCGAGACTTTGGTGTTTGGGCCTCTTCACCACTAAAATCTTAAGGGATTTCAGTGGTGGAGATGGTGCCTTGAAGTCTCCAAAAGGGGAGGGCCACCCCCTCTCCTTGTTGTTCTTGAAAGGGACCCTTTTTGGCCTCTTGAGAGAGCATCATGTTAGAGTGTGTATTGATCATGTCTTGGCTGTTTTCCATGCTCATTATGACATGATATAACCTTGTTGTGTGTTGGTTTTGGTACACCATGCATGCTTAGCATACCTACCATGTAATGCCATGTTATTGCCTTAATATGCCTTAGGTTGTTAACCTTTGTTCTAGCATGTTTTAGGCTTAGCCGTGTAAAGGTTTTGTGCTCATTTTGCCATGTTTAAGGTCTGTCCTAGGTTGTTTGGGTCGAATTTGGCATGCTTAGTATAGCTCCTTTGCATTCCGGCTTGTTGGCCTTAAGTGTATGAGTGTATAGCGTGACATTTTTGCATTGATTTAGTGGTTTGGAATTATCCACCATGTCATTTCAGACCTTATAGCATGCTTATATGTTTGCCTAGGATGTCTTCTTGAAGCTTTGAAAGCTTGTGTAGCATGTTCCATGTTTTGGCCATTATACATGCCTTTGAATTTGAGCCATTTAGATGCCATCTAGGGGGTCCCCTTTGCATGGTCTAGGTCTTCCTTGAACCTATTTTAAGCCCCCTTAGCCTTATGAGGCTTGGTTGGCTTGGTCATGGTTCAAGCCCCTTTGACTTGCTTCAAGCACTTGGGCTATTTGTTGCATGTTTAGCTTGACTTGTTGCTTGGTTTGGCACCATGTTTTAACATAATTTTCAATGCTTATGTTGCATGCTAATTGTCCATGATATCCATTCTCAAGTGTGCTTGAGAGTTGTCCAATTTGTGCTTAAGTGTTGGCCCTTAATCATGTGTATGTGTGCATGTGTATTTGGTCCCTTATTTTGGTCACTATGGCCATTGTTTTAGGCTTAATTAGAGTTGCCTAAATCATGTATAAGTCCTCCTTTTCATTAGTTTGCATTGCCTCATGTTTGCTTGTATGCTTACATAAGTGCCTTGCCATGCCATGTTGCATCCTTAGCTTGCATGCCTAGGTTGCATTGCATCTTGCATGCATGCCTTATTCCTTGACTTGGTGATAGGAATTGGGCCTTTGGTTTGTTTGTTTGGTTTGCATTTCATTTGACATGAAAGTTGCACACTTGATCCTTTGGGCCATCATGCATGGAAATGTGTGATTGGTGGTCTGAGAATCGAGACACATGCCCCTTTGAGTCACAAACATGATAGAGGGCATGATTGGTGCATACATTGTTTGAATTGTATTGCCATGCAAGTTCTGTCCTCTGCTGCTGTGAGTTGCAGGTTTTGCAGGCATTCTTTGCCGACCGGCAGTGTACATTGCCGACCGGCAATTATTCTTCTGCCGATAGCTTCATTTTGTGCCCGTGACCACATGCCACTGCCGGTGGCAATTCTATTCAGCCGGTGGTGATCTCCAGTATCCAGAGGAGCATCTTTGAGACTTTGGCAGTCTTCAGAGGGGCAGAGCAGGAAAAACAGAGGCACACTATGCATGGCGATGCACTTCCGAGCAAGACCCGAGCACGCGCTGCATCTGGCCCTCCTCCCGAGGTGGTTTACTTTTTTTTTCCTAGCTTAATTAGTTTGACTAGCTGATTAGGAAATTTGTAATATTTAATTAGCTTGCGTAGTTAATTAATTTGTATTATTTATTTGGTCCCTCCGAGTGAGGGCAAATCTGTAATAAGTGTGGGTGAGTAGTGTGTATGTCTTCCAATCCCCACTTCTTTCTTCCCTTTTATTTACCTGCTTTGATAGTTAGTGTTAGGGCACGTTTAAATTAGCATACCTCATGTAATGCATGCGTGTATTCATACATTTGCTTTGCATGCACCGGGCTCGGCGCATCATTCTAACTACATCTGTATTTCAAAATTCCGAATTGAATACATGTTGGTTGTGCATTTTCACATGTCATTCATAGACTAGCCGAGCCTACTCTAGTGACATTTTGTATGCGATGCATTAGGCACTTAGCATGGACTTGGATCATGCATTGATTGCTAACATATTCCTGTTTTTAGCTCGGAGTACTATGTAAGTATTTTAGCTTTAGCATCTCGCATGCGTGTGAATGTTGCCATGACAGTATGTTTGCCATGCGGCTAAATGCTTACGTGATATAGCTGTTTGAATGCCCGCAGGTGAAGGTTGGATTGTTTGAGTTGGAAAAACTTGTTGAAATCCGTGTTTTTAGCCTACTTGCGAGTAGCAAATTCCAAAGCGCTTTTCAAAAACAAACGGATATGCAATGCTTGTTTCCAAATTAGGCAATCTAGTCTATACTTGTTTGCTGTGCACATAACATAGTAACGCTAGGCTAATAAATGGAATAAGAACATATAACGTTTTCAAAATCGGATATCACAGTTAGTAGAGGCCGGTCTTCGGACCGGGCGAAAGGGGGTGCTCATAGCTGACCTTCCCCGATCGTACCCAAGCTCCCGAGCCGAGACAACTCCGGTGATGACGGACATGTGGCCTTCGGCACCGAGTCAGGGTTTCCTAAATTCCCGCATAAAAAATATTTAGGTGGCGACTCTGTATCTGGCAAAGCAGTCCATGTTTGGCACTTCTTTCCTAAAATCTGTTTTCTCAAAACGATTTGCCGGATTTGGACTCTTTGGTTCAAGATTTAGAACCGTGACAACAAATCGAGTCCGAACTGTAGCGGGGCCCCTCGCGGGGCGCGTCTACACCCCCGCTCGCCTGATCAAAGATCGGTCTCTACTAATCATGATATGAATCTTATGTACATTATATGCTCTTATTCTGATTTATTAGGCTAGCATTACTATGTGTGTGCACACATGCAAGTATAGACTAAAATTGCAAGAATTGGAACACTTCGAGTCATGTTTGTTTTGCAAAATTGTTTCGAAATATGGGCCACTTGAAAAACTGATCGCATATAAACATTGCTCAAATTATTCCAATTCAAGCAATAAGCCTTCATCCACAGGCATTCAAGCAGTTTATCAATTAAGCAATTAATGGCAAGCATGCTAGACATGGCAACATTCACACGCATGTGATTATGCTAAAGCAAATAAAAGCTTACCTAGTACTCTAAGCCAAAAAAGAAACAAAGTTAGAAAAAAGAAATGCATGATCCTAACTTTATGCGGTTATGGCTAATACAACACATGCGATATACAACTAATAGGCTCGGCTACTAATTTATGACATGTGAAACAATGAAATAGCATGCAGTTTAAGCACGTATTCAAAGAAATATTGAAACGATAATGCAATTAGAATGATAAACCAAGCCTCGATGCATGTAATACGAATGGATGCAAGCATGAGTTATGCTAATAAAAAACATGATGTCCCTAATCTAACCATCATAAGCAATTAAATAAAAGGGAGAAAGACGTGAGGTTGGAAGACATACACATTATTACATTGCGCTCTCACAAAGGAGAGTCTGAATGAATAAACTAGCTAATTAACTAACTAATTAAAGCTAAGCTAATTAAGCTAATTGCTACAAAACAAATGAAATTAGCTAAACTACTTAACTAATTATTACAAATGAATATGAATTAACTAAATATTCTAGTTAACTAACTAATTACAAAATAAAATTTGAATAAATAATTAACTAACTAATTGATAACAACACTTTACAAAATTAACTAGTAACAACTAATTAATTACAACAAGATTAATTACATTTAACAAAATGCGTAAGTGAAAATGGATGAAGGTTGCACGCACAGGGCCTAATAGCTACTCTGCCTGCCCAAGCCGCCTCTGTTTCACCTTCAGCCACTGCCTATATTTTCTGCAAAACTGCACTGCTGGCCTCACACTGAGGGCCGACTGTGCATCACTGATGGCCTGCTGGGCCTACAGATGGCCGGTCATGCATCAATTTTGGTGCAAAGCTCTGTTTTTGTGTTTTGAGGTGAACCAATGCAGACAGAGTGCCCTCAAGCTTTGTTTGTCCCTTTCTTCCTCCTCTGTCATGGGAAAGCCTCTAGAGAAGGTTGAAATTGATTCCAAAGCCACCAATGAGCAAAATCATTGCTTGATTGTCTCAGATGCAATTCCGGACAAAAGTCAATAAAATGCAAAGAATAAGGCCACCGCTCCCTCTTGTCAAAGTATGAACTCAAAGAGGGAGGTTGCAACGCTTCAAGAATCATCAAAATACCATAGATTAGCATATGACAACTCTTGACACAAGGAACTTGGCATAACTTCCGGCCAAGTTGAAGCAATTTAAGCCACTTTCTTTGTGTGTTGATCCAAGTTTTAAGCTCATTTTATTAAGCCTTGCCATTCTTTAGTCCATTTGTCCATGGTAATGTTGAAGTCCTCTAAACAAGAAGTAATGTCAAACAAGAGGTTCTTCTAAGGCATGAGAGAGAGACCACACCGTTGGCAGTGAATCTTCGAAAAGATTAAGCCATTAAGTAAGAGTCTCCCTTGCATGTCTTGAACAACCTCAATCGGTTGAAATCATTCTCAAGAATGAAAGAGATGGATGATGAATTAATTGTTAAAATTAGACTCTTAAACATGGAAATGAGTAAAGGAAAACTTGGAACAACATGCAGCAAGCTATGTATGCCAACTTATGAGACAACAAATAAACTAAACAAAGCATGAATCAATTTAAAAGACTTGGACAGCCCTAAAACAGCCCTTAACATGTGAAAAATAGAGGCTAAACATGCATGAAAAGAGCTTAAAAAGCTAAACAATAAAAAGAAGAATGAAGATTAGTAAGCAAGAAGAATGAGGGGTGGCTAACCCCTCCACTTTTGAAACTTTAAAGCATGGTTTTTGGCCCTTTGAACACTCTGAAAATCAGTGTAGATATCAAAGAAAAAGAGTGGAAAATGAAGGGTTTGAGCTATAGGTAAAGGTGTATAAAGAGCAAGCTCTCTTTACCCTTTTGGTAGCTCTTCAAACCCAACCTTAAACACTTCAAATTGACTCAACACAACATAAAACAGTAAGAATTATGAAGAAAATAAAAGAAATGAAAGCAAGAGAGAAGAAAACAAGCTTATACCTTTCAAGGGGTAAGCTTGTTGTTTGTGATCCAAACTTGGTTTCAATCCACTCTCAAGCTTGAATTATGCTTCTCCAAGATCAACCAAGGGTCTAAAGTTTGAGACAAGGTTGTATATGGAGTATAGAGATGACACAAGGAAGTTAGGTTAGCTCAAAGGTTGCTTGCAATAGAAGAATGAGGACGGAGGAGCTCTCAAGGTGTGTATAGGCTCTCTAAATTTTGTTCAACCCTCAAAACAATCACACAACTTTGTTTTTACAGAATTCGAGCTCAATAGGTGATAAATATCTTCAAAAATGGACAGCTGGCGGGCTTCCACCCAGAATAGTGTTTTTCTCCACCAAGGGTCGGCCGACCATTCATAGCCACGGTTGGCCATCACTGTTGCACGATTGGGCTTTGATGCCCTCCCTTGTTTTTTTCAGTTCAATTGAACTCGGAGTGGAAAAAGGTCCAAAAATGAAACTCACAGATTCAAACAAGGTAAATGTTGAAGATTTGAGGTTATTTCAAGAGCCTAATCGAATATGAATCGCTATGAATTCAAAGCACACAATTCAACTTTCATCATTGAGTGTATCGAACCAAACGTCTAAGTCTTGCGGGTGGTCAAAAATGGGGTGTCGACACTTGTGAATTCTTTATACAAGAATTCTCCACCTCGATTTGTCCTAAGCACGTTCAAACAACAACCACTTTGTCTTTATACCATCTTCTTGAACTGGAGAAATGTTGAGAAAGATTTTGACTTTTGTTTCCAAGAAGTAGACCCACATCATCCTGCTAAAATCTTCAATAAAGAGAAGAAAATATTTTTGTTTCCAAAAAAGAGAGTTCTTGTTGGTCCAAAAATGTCTATATGTACCAGTTCAAGTGGAGCTTTTGCTCGCCAAACAATCTTGGGAAATGGTAATAGATGCATTTTTCCAAATATGCATCCTTCACATGTTTTGTCATTTTGTTCAATTTTTGGAAGCCCAATTACCATGCCCTTTTGACTAAGTTGTTCCAATCCTTTGCAGTTTAAATGTCCATATCTCAAATGCCAGAGTATGGAGTCATTAGTCTTGTTAACTTTCAATGCAAAATTTTCATCTAGTGGCATGGTAAGTGGAAACACTTTATTTGGTTCCATTTTGACACTTGCCACTAGTGAATTATGTTTATCTTTTATTTTGCATTCATCTCCAACAAAATTTACTAAGTATCCTTTTTAATCAATTGACCAACACTCAGTAAATTTTGAGTTAAATCAGGGAAATATAAAACATCATCAATGAGTTTTGTTTTGCCTCCCTTGGTTTGTATCGCGATGGTTCCTTTGCCTTTGACTGGTTTTTGCTTTCCATCTCCCAATTTGACTTGAGAGGAGATTTGGTTGTCCATTTGGACAAAGCACTTCTGGTTTCCCGGCATATGGATGCTACGTCCACTGTCCACGTACCATGTGTTAAGTGTATCTTGTTATGTGCTCATGCAAGAGAAGAGCACTTGAGTTGGATCATTTTCTTCAGAAAACTTTGTTTCATTTTTCACTTGTTTTTTTTTATATCAGCAGTCCTTGTGTGAATGGTTAGGTATTTTGCACTTTGTGTGTCTGAAATTACAATCTTTGGATTGATGATTAGATCTACCACACACATGACAGCCAGAATTAAATTTTGTGTTACTAGCTCGATATGTTTCTTGGTAAAAATTTCTTTTTCCACTTCCTCGACTATGGTTACCAAATTTTGGCATCCCGTTCTTTGTTGTTGTTGAGCTATGCCACGACCTCTGTTCTTTAGAAGTCTACTTTCTGTGATATTGAGCTTTGATTGGAAGGCTTGCTCAATATTTGCTCATTCATTTGGTCCAGTGAATCTGGCCATTCTTTTTTCATTGGCTTCAAGAGAACCCACAAGCTCATAAAAAAGGAGCTGAGATAGGTCTTTTGACTCTTCAATTGCAGCAACAATGTGTTCAAATTTTTGTGGCAAACTTCTCAATATTTTTTCAACAATTTTTCTCTTTCCGATAGTATCTCCATAACTTCTGATTTGATTTATAATTTTTGTAACTCTTGTGGAGAAAGATTGAACAGTCTCATTTTCTTTCATGGCTAGATTATCAAAATCACGCCATAAAGACTGAAGTTTAATGGAGATAACTTTTTCAGAACCTTGGAATTCTTGTTTTAAGATTTCCCAAGCCTCTCTAGAATTTTTTGCACCAATTACTCTAGGAAAAATAGATTTGCCTACCCCTTGTTGTATGTTAAGTAACGCCTCTGCAACTTTCTTCTTATTCTCTTTGTACTCCGTTTGTTTGCCTTTTGTTTGCCTTGTGTCCATGATGCTAATGTGTTTCATGATCTTCTGGAACAAGAAAACCTTCCTCCACTATCTCCCATAGATCTTGAGAAATAAAAAGAGACTTCATTTGAATACTCCAATAACCATAATTTTCTCCATCAAGTGTGGGTATTTGAGTGGAAGTATAATTGAAGGTGGTGGTAATTGAATTTGGTGTAAAGAGTTTGAATAGAAAAAAGGTTTGGCTTTGATACCAAAAATACGTTAGGTGCAAGGTATATTATGATGGAACCAAATTCTAGAGAAATAGAAAATTAAAGACCCAAAAATATACATATATATAGAGAGAGAAAGAGTATATATATATATAGAGAGAGAGAGAGAGAGAGAGAGTGAGTGAGTGAGAGATTTTTAGAGAGAGAGGAAGAGAGAACTCAAAATAGCTTGTATTGCTCTTGCTTGATTGTTTACTAATGAGGAGCTCTTACAATTATATAAGGAAGGCTAACAAATTCTTAATTCAATGATAATGAACCACCTACTACAACAACCACACCAACTATATCTACTACGATAACTACACCAACTATAATAACCACACCAACTTAAACTTTATTACAAATAATTAAATTTTAACATAAGAGCCTATGTTGCTTCTAATTCATCTTCTTGTTCATCTGATGCTCCTCTCTAGAATCTTGATTTTGCTGCCTCCGATCACATTACTCATGATCTCTCAAATCTCAACATGTCTTAGTCCTGTAATGGCCATGATCATATTATAGTTGGCAATGGTAATTCTCTTCATATTCATTACACAGGTAAAGGTCTCCTCCCCACTCCTGATTTCTCTTTCAAGCTTAATAAACTTATGCATGCTCCTATCTCCTCTAATCTTCTTTCTGTCCATCAACTCAAAAAGGATAACAACTGTACTATTACTTTTGATGAATCTTCATTTGTGGTTTAGGACAAGCACACGAAGGCCATTTTACACAAGGGTTATTATGCTAATGGCTTGTATCATTGTCCACATTTGTTACCCTCTTCCCACCGTTCTGTTGTTATGCATGCTCATCATTCATCTTCTAATGCTTTCTTGACATCTACTACTGCACTTGCTTCTAAGAACATTTGGCATAAGCGATTGGGACATCCCTCTCAGTTGAAGTTTACTACTTTAAAGAAACACTTGTATGTTACATTCAATAAAACAAAGCTTGCTACCTATCCTTCTACACGTTGTAGTGTGGCTAAGAGTCATAGACTCCCTTTTAAACTGTCCAATTCTACTATAAATAAACCTTTATCTCTCATTCATAGTGATGTATAGGGACCATTTCATTCTACTGCATCTGGTTATAAACATTATGTGATTTTCATTAATGATTACAGTAGATTTACCTGGCTTTATCCTCTATGTTACAAAAGTGAATTTATCTCCAAATTGTTAGAGTTTAAAGCCTATGTTGAGACTCAATTTTCTAGTAAACTTCAAGGGTTAAGGACTGATGGTGGTATTGAATTTGTTAACTCATTCGTGACTCAATCTTTAAAAGCTCAAGGCATTATTCATCAGCTCTCTTGTCCATACACTTCACCTCAAAATGGTGTCTCTGAAACAGCCATTGCTTTAGTTTTGGTTTGATGCAGTTGTTACTGCTACTCATCTTATCAATCAATTGCCTAGTGCTAAATTGTCGCACAAATCTCCTTATGAGCTTCTTTTTCATGTCTTACTTGACTACTCATTTTTTAAAGTATTTCGGTGCCAATGTTTCCCTTGGTTAAAGGCCTTACACCATTACTAAACTGCAGCCTAGGTCTTCTTTATGTGTCTTTCTTGGCCATCACTCCTCTTATAAAGGCTACAGATGTTTGGATATGACCACAGGCCAAGTCTATATTTCTAGACGTGTAGAGTTTCATGAAAATATTTTTTCATTCTCCTCTCATCCTTCTTCTCCTGCTCTGTCTTTATCGCATCTTTACTCTTTCTTTTGGCCAACACCTACTACTGCAACGTCTCCATCAAGGTCTCATCTATTTGCTGCTCAACCTCTTTCTTGCCCATATCTCAGTTCTGTCCAACAGTAGCTTCTCTTGTACGTCTATCTGTTGTTCCCTTTGCAGATCCTCAGGTCTGTTCTCCTATACGCCTATCTACTGTCCCTCAATCTAGGCCTTCATCTTAGCCTATTGTAGCTTCATAGCCTAATTTAGCAGTCTCTCTTCCAATTTCGCCGATTACTTCACCTATTGACTAGACCTTGACTCTCTCTTATCCTTCTCACCTGTTCCTATTTACTCTTTTTAGTTATTTATTTATTTATTATTATTATTTATTATTAATTTACCTTCTCTACATTCTCCGGCCACAGTCTTACCTTCTACTTCTTTTACTAATCTCCATTTGATGCTCACCAAATCTAAAACTAAGGGTCTTGTAGCTTGCACTACTCATTCCTTTGCAGATGTTAAGCCTCCTTCTCATCAAGAAGCTCTTACCTCTCCACTTTGGTATTCTACCATACTTGAAGAATATAATGCCTTACTTGCTCAAGGCACTTGGTCCCTTGTCCCTTTTCCTTCTACTAAGAAGGCTATTGGCTGTAAGTGGGTTTTTCAAATCAAACGAAACAGTGATGGCTCAATTGCCAGATATAAAGCCCGATTGGTTTTTAAGGGTTTGTTTACAACAGGAGGGCATTGATTACACAGAGACATTTAGCCTTGTGACTAAACATCCCACCATCAGGGTTTTGCTTTGTATGGCTTTACATTATCATTGGCCATTGAAACAACTTGATATTAGTAATGCTTTCTTACATGGCACTTTGGATGAAGAAGTGTATATGCTTTAACCACCTGGCTTTGTTAGCACTTCTTCTCCTCATTATGTGTGCAAGTTATAGAAGGCTCTTTATGGACTTAAACAGTCTCCCTGAGCATGGTATTCTACTTTTTCCAGATTCTTGTTATCTCAAGTGTTTGTTAACATTCATTATGATAACTCTCTATTTATTCACAAGACTTCCACTGCCATTATAGTCCTTCTTGTGTATATGCATGATATTTTACTCACTGGTAGTAGCCCATCTCATATTCAAACACTCATTCAATAGATGTACTCTGCCTTTGCCATGAAGTAAATAGGTAATCTTTCTTATTTTTTGGGCA
Organism: Camellia sinensis; assembly: GCF_004153795.1. Classification (NCBI taxonomy): domain Eukaryota; kingdom Viridiplantae; phylum Streptophyta; class Magnoliopsida; order Ericales; family Theaceae; genus Camellia; species Camellia sinensis. The sequence goes on along the minus strand of NW_021025588.1, from coordinate 364,670 downwards.
TCTCTATTCAATCTGTGGGTGATTTTTATTTTTTTTGTCTTAGTTTAAATATGCCTTTGACATTCTTCTTAAGGTAGGGATGACCTCTTGTAAACCCTGTAATACTCCTATTTCCATGAAACCTGTCCTCACTCCTGCCGCTTCTCTACCCTTTACTCAACCTCAATTATATAGAAGTTTAGTTGGTGCTTTACAATATCTCAATATAACTCGTCCAGATCTATCCTTAGTTATGAACTAAGCCTGTCAACACATGCATGAACCCACTAATGCTCAATTTGCTCTGCTCAAACGAATTCTTCAGTTTGTTCAAGGTTCACTCTCTCATGGCTTGACTTTTTGTCCTAGTTCTTTTGAGCGCCAGGCCTTTTCTGATTCTAATTGGGCTGGTGACTCTATTGATCGAAAATCCACCTCTGGCTATTGTGTTTTCCTTGGTTCTAATACCATCTCTTGGTATGCTAAAAAGCGGCCTACAGTCTCTCGCTCTAGCACAGAAACTGAGTATCGCTCTCTTACTCATGCTACGACTGAACTCAGTTGGTTACAAATGTTACTTCATGATCTTTCTCTCCCTCTTGTAACCACTCATATTCTTTGGTGTGATAACTTATCTACCATCGCATTAGCTTCTAATCCTGGGTTTCACACAAGGTCTAAACATATCGAAGTTGATTGTCATTTCATCCGAGACAAAATTGCTTCAAGGAAGCTTCTTCTTCACTACATACCATCTGCTGAGCAAATTGCAGATGTCTTCACCAAACCACTATCTGCTGTTCGGTTTTAGTATCTTCAATCCAAGCTGCTATTCACCTCTCCTCCCACAGCTTGCAGGAAGATGATAAGACTACTTCACCATCAGCAACTAACTCAATAACTCAGTCTCAAGTTTAGCAGCTACACCAGTAGCTAACTCTGTTTTAGCTCAAGATAGTTAGTTAGTAGTTAGAGTTTGTTAACTCCAGATTAGTTAGTAGTTAGAGTTTGTTAAACTCAAGCTTAGTTAGTAGTTAGAATTTGTTAAACTCAAACTTAGTTAGTAGTTAGAGTTTGTTATAGTTTGTTAGGAGGTTGTTACATCATCTGTATAAATATACACTATATCTGATCATAAAATAATAACAATGAAAGATTCAATTGTTCATCATGGTATCAGAGCTTCAATAAAGCTCCTACGAGCATAGTAACGATCCACATATGGCTGCTTTATCATCTTCTTCTTCTTTACCTGCAAATCTTAATCTCTTGATTTCCAATCTGAATTCTTTCATCACAGTTAAACTCGATTCCACCAATTTCCTTATATGGCGAAGTCAATTTCAGAATATTTTATGAGCTACTGATCTGTTAGAGTTTGCAATTGGATCAGTTCCATGTCCTCCATTGATGATCACTGACTCCAATGGCCTCGAGGCTTTGAATCCAGATCGAGCAACTTGGAACAAGATTGATGCTCATCTGCTTAGTTGTATAACTGCTACTCTTACACTTACAATTTTTTCTTCTATTCTTCATCTGCAACATAGCTTCGAGGTATGGACTGCTCTTTGCAAACGTTTCACCATGGTTTCTCGTTCTCACATCCATCAAATCAGGAATACTCATTTAACCAAAGGTTCCAAATCAATTGAAGAATATTTGACTCAAGTCAAAGAGCTTGCTGATCAATTAGCTCCTGCTTCATCATCTATGGATGATGAAGATCTGGTACTACTTACTCTGAATGGCTTGCCAGATGAGTTTGATGCTCTTAAAACTACTGTTCATGCTCGGATTGAACCTATTTCCGTGGTAGACTTAACTTCTCTTCTGTGTTCTGAGTCTTTCCATATAGACTCCAAACCGAGAAAAATGCAATCACATGAAAACACAATTGCCTATGTGTCACTGAGAGATTCCACTAGTGGATCTTCTTCTTCAAGAGGAGGACGATCCTCTTTTCGAAGCCAAAGAGAAGAATTTCGAGGCTCTTTTTGTGGTAATGGACGACAAAACTCTCGAGGTGGAGAAAGAATCTATTCATCTACTATAATTGTCAAATCTATGGCAAAAGTAACCATATGGCTCTTGATTGTTGGCACAAACTGGATGTGAATTTTCATCAGATTGTGCATCCATATGCTTCTTCCCAACATTCTTCATCTCAGTCTTCTTCTAAACTCTCTTCTGCTTATCCTCCACCAAGAGCTTATGTTGCTTATGCTCCTTCTCCTTCTCTATCTGAGGCTGCTCCCTGGTATCTTGATTCGGCTGCCTCGGATCATATTACTCATGATCTCTCCAATCTCAACATGTCTCAATCCTATACTGGTCCTGATCAGATCACAGTTGGCAATGGCACTTCTGTTCTTATTCACCACACAGGTAAAGGTCTCCTTCCTACTCCTCATTTTTCTTTTAAACTCAATAAACTTCTCCATGCTCCTATCTCTTTCAATCTTCTCTCTGTTCATCAACTCACCAAAGATAATAATTGCACTATTACTTTTGATGCTTCTTCCATTGTGGTTCAGGACAAGAACACCAAGGCCATTTTACACAAGGGCTATAATGCTAATGGCCTGTATCACTTTCCATCTCTATCGTCTTCTTCTTATCATCACATTACAAACAAAAACCTAACACTCTAATGTAACACTCTAATAACGTAACACATCAATGTGACACACTAAAAAATTTCTTGGTGCACTTTTTTTCCAAATGTAACAACGTAACACTCAAAACAAAATTCTTTAGTGCATTTTTCCCAAACGAAATGCATTAATGTAAAATAAAAAATTAAAAAAAATTCTTAGTGTACTTTTCTTAAACATAACACTCCAATTATACATTTGTTCAAAACTTACTACAGAATATTTTGTACTCCTTTTGGAATGGTTCGAAAATCTTACATTCTTTTTTTTTTTTTAGTTTTACATTGGAGTGTTACGTTTAGGAAAAATAAACTAAGAAATTTTTTTTTTTCTTGTTATTTTGGAGCGTTACGTTTGGAAAAAGTACACCAAAGAATTTTTTTGTATGTTACATTAAAGTATTACACTAATGAATTTTTTTTTAAGTGTTTTACGTTTAGAAAAAGTACACAAAGGAATTTTTTTGTGTGTTACTTTAGAATGTTACACTAAGGAGTTTTTGTGTGTTACATTAAGAAGTTTTTTTGTGTATTATATTAGAGTGTTACGTTTGGAAAAAATACACTAAGAGATTTTTTTGTGTGTTACATTAGAGTATTACAATAAGAATATCATTGTCCACATTTGTTACCCTCTTCCCACCATTCTGTTGTTATGTATGCTCATCATTCATCTTCTAATGCTTTCTTGACATCTACTACTGCACTTGCTTCTAAGAACATTTGGCATAAGCGATTGGGACATCCCTCTCAGTTGAAGTTTACTACTTTAAAGAAACACTTGTATGTTACATTCAATAAAACAAAGCTTGCTACCTATCCTTCTACACGTTGTAGTGTGGCTAAGAAATAGAGTCCCTTTTAAACTGTCCAATTCTACTATAAATAAACCAAGGCCTCTCATTCATAGTGATGTATAGGGACCATTTCATTCTACTGCATCTGGTTATAAACATTATGTGATTTTCATTAATGATTACAGTAGATTTACCTGGCTTTATCCTCTATGTTATAAAAGTGAATTTATCTCCAAATTGTTATAGTTTAAAGCCTATGTTGAGACTCAATTTTCTACTAAACTTCAAGGGTTAAGGACTGATGGTGGTACTGAATTTGTTAACTCATTCGTGACTCAATCTTTAAAAGCTCAAGGCATTATTCATCAGCTCTCTTGTCCATACACTTCACCTCAAAATGGTGTCTCTGAAACAGCCATTGCTTTAGTTTTGGTTTGATGCAGTTGTTACTGCTACTCATCTTATCAATCAATTGCCTAGTGCTAAATTGTCGCACAAATCTCCTTATGAGCTTCTTTTTCATGTCTTACTTGACTACTCATTTTTTAAAGTATTTCGGTGCCAATGTTTCCCTTGGTTAAAGGCCTTACACCATTACTAAACTGCAGCCTAGGTCTTCTTTATGTGTCTTTCTTGGCCATCACTCCTCTTATAAAGGCTACAGATGTTTGGATATGACTAGAGGACAAGTCTATATTTCTAGACATGTAGAGTTTCATGAAGATATTTTTCCTTTTTCAGCCCATCCCTCTGCTGCTATTTCTTTGTCAACTCTATCTTCTTGCTTTTGGCATACTTCTGCTACAACAGCCTCTCGTTCCAGGTCTATACCTACTCCTTTACCTGTTGCCTAATCTGTCTCTAAGCCCATTTCTTAGTCTTGTCCAAATGCAGACCCTCAGGTTGGTCCACCTGCAGCACCTCAGTCTTGTTCATCTGCAAAACCTCAGTTTTGTTCTCCTGTGGCACCTCAGATTAGCCCACTTGCCATCTTTTACTCTAGACCTATTGCAACTCCTCAACCTAGTCATTCACTCATGCCTCATTCTACCTCACCAACAACTCTTAATTTGACCTCTGTTCCAATTCACTCTATTTTTATTGATTTACCTCCTATACCCTCCTCTATTCCTGCCTCAAGTTTACCTCGTCTTTCCTCTACTAATCTCTATCCTATGCTTACTAGATCTAAAACTCAGGGTCATGTAGCTTACACTTCTTCTTCTTCTTTTGTAGATATTAAACCTATTTCTCATCTACAAGCTCTTACTTCTTCCATTTGGCATTCTGTTATGCTTAAAGAATAGAATGCCTTAATTGCTCAAGGCACTTGGTTTTTTGTCCCTCTTCCTTCATCTAAGAAGGCTATTGGATGCAAGTGGGTCTTCAGAATCAAGAGAAACTGTGATGGCACCATTGCTAGATATAAAGCACAATTGGCAGCTAAGGGTTTTTTACAGCAAGAGGTGTTGATTATACAGAAACATTTAGCCCTGTGGTTAAACATCCCACTATTAGGGTTGATCTTTGTATGGCTTTACACTAGCATTGGCCATTGAAACAACTTGATATCAGTAATGCCATCTTACATGGCACTTTAGATGAAAATGTGTAAATGCACCAACCACCTAGCTTTGTCAGTTCTTCTTCTCCTCGTCATGTTAGCAAATTGAAGAAGGCTCTTTATGGGTTGAAACAAGCTCCTAGAGCTTGGTATTCTACCTTTTCCAAATTCTTGTCTCAAGGTTTTGTAAATAGTCATTGTGTTAATTCCTTACTTATTCACAAAACCACCACTACTATTACAGTTCTTCTTGCGTATGTGGATGATATTCTTTTAACTAGTAGCAGCTTCTCTCATATTCAAACCCACATTCATCAGATGTATTCAGCTTTTTCCATGAAGGAATTAGGCAACATTTCTTATTTTTTGGGGATTTCTATTCAATCTGTGGGTGATTCCTATTTTTTTGTCTTAGCACAAATAGGCATATGATATTCTTCTTAAGGCAAGAATGACTTCTTATAAACCCTACAATACTCCTATTTCCATGAAACCTGTTCTTACTCCTACAGCTTCTGTTCCCTTTGCTCAGCCTCAATTATATAGAAGCTTGGTTGGGGCTTTGCAATACCTCACTATTACTCGCCCAGATCTTTCCTTGGTTGTGAATCAAGCTTGTCAATACATGCAAGCCCCTACCAATACTCACTTTTCTCTGGTCAAGAGAATTCTTTGGTTTGTTCAAGGGACTCTCTCTCTCATGGCTTGACTTTTAGTACCAGTTCTTTTGAGCTTTAGGCCTTTTCCAATTCTAATTTGACTACAGATGCTGCTGATCAAGTCTACATCAGGATATTGTGTCTTTCATGGCTCCAATATCATCTCATGGTCGGGCTAAAAAGCAACCTATTATTTCTTGGTTAAGCACTGAAGTTGAATATCGATCTCTTGCCCATGCTACTGCTAAGCTAAGCTAGTTGCACATGTTGCTTTAAGATCTTTCTCTTTCTATTGTTATTCATCATATTATCTGGTGTGACAACTCTTTGGCAATTGCTTTAGCTTCCAATCCTGTATTCCATACCAGGTCTAAACATATTGATGTGGATTGCCACTTTATCTGTGAAAAAATTGCAGCTAAAAAGCTTATTCTCAAATACATTCCTTCAGTAGATCAAATTGTAGATGTATTTACTTTATCGGCCTCTCATTTTCAGTATCTATAATCCAAGCTATTGGTCTGCTCTCCTCCCATCAGCTTGTAAGGAGTTGATAAGAATACTTCAGCATCAATAGTTCAAGTAATTCTAGTTCAAGCTAAAGCTAATGGCTCAATCCCTTAGCTTACCACATACAACTCAAGCTAAAGCTAGTGACTCAGCACATGTGATAGCTAGACCCATCGATTGCATAACTGTATTACATGGAGGATAGATAGAGGTTGTTAGGATTGGTTAGTTAGTGTTTGTTAGCTAGTTTTACTATTTTGTATAAATATACAATTGTATTGTCGATAATGGTGTGTTGAAGGATTCAATCATTCTTCAAAAACACTAAACGAAAGTGAAAAGCTAAATAAGAAAATACAAATGATAGGATGAAGCACTATGATCGAGAACCTTTGACACTCTTCTTCTTTGACTTGATTCTTCTAACAACATCAATGTGCATCAAAAAGTTTGAAATTGAATCCTTGGAACTCTGATTTTGTTTTAATCGAATAAGCAACATGTATCTTATCTTTATGTGGATATATAATTTAAAAATAAATAAATACATATATATATATATACATATTTATATTAACTTGATATACCGTGTTAGTCCTATTTTCTAACAACTTAAGTATTGGGACAATTTGTGATCTAACATGATATCATAACTTTGTTTCCCTCTACATAATTATCAAGTACTATCATGAATGTAACTTGGCAAGAGAATGAGTATATTTTCTATATTTATGTTGAGATTATTGTACATCCCACCAACATGAACAAAAACACACCCATGAACACATCAAGAGAAATTAGGCGGTTCAACACAAACATGTCTACATCCATAGATGATAACAAAATCTACTATATGTCGTAGAGAGTATAAACATGACATCAAAAACACTCAAAAATCTAAAACTAATATCCAAGCAGTGAAACAAAAACAAAAACAAAACTAATATCCATAGATGATTGCTTGTTGGGGCCACGCCCGTGGGTTATGCTTGAGATTTGCTTGATCCACATGGAGGGGGCACTTTGCATGGGTCCTAGGATTAGTCGAGGTGCGTGTAAGCTAGCCCAAACACGTACTCATCAAAAAAAAAAAAAGTGCTAAAACAATTCTCACGTGCTTGCTCAAGGGTAACTGAGCCATGAAGCAAACCTTTTTTTCCCATTTGCACCTGGTGTCCCTAATATTTTTCTATATCCCCTACATCTTTACAAATCCCTGGTTCATACCAAGTGCCGCCCTCCTACCCAGCCCCCTTTCCCTCTTACATCTCAACAAACTCTCTCATTCTCACAACCCTATATATTACCTTAAGTTCTCTACTTATAGGCAAACTACATAAAACTTAGTCCCATACAATTATTAAAACCTATATATAATGGACTCTTTGTGAATTTGGATACTAAAACCTAATCTGAATATATGTAAAAGCATTAACTATATTTGTTCGAAAAATACAAGACACACCCAAAATCTCCACCTTAGCTCGAATTCTGCAAGTCATCCAAAAAATAATCAATGTCGATATTGATTCTTCCACTTGTCAATCTACATACTCAAATTAATGTGACTCACACCTTCAGCTTGAGATATAAGCACCTCCACACCAAGATGTTCTACAAAGTTCACTACTTTGCCAACTAATGCGGCTCTACCTCTTTTCTTAATCGAGCACAATCAAAGAAATCATCACCACTAATCAAACCTAAAGTGAAAGTGACTCCCATCATCCATGATGTGCATCGTCCCATTACATCAATTATCTCAATCTATTTATCTGAAGCTTTCTTGTGAACATTCAACAATTGTTGGCAGTCACATCTTGCTACAATACTACACATTTGTCACTCGTACACCTGCACACCAATGCCACTTTTTTGTGTACACATGCGCCCTATGTTATATGGACTCAAGTATAGTCCAAAGTGCCAGACCATCATAAACTTAAATTTTAAGATATTGATTTATGTATCTAAAATAGGATATGTGTCACGACCCAAACATGTCCCTGAAAATTTGGACATGACCGGCCTAACCTTAGGCCTCAATTTAGAAACATCTTAAAGTTTACTCAATATCGGGGCCTGAACGGAAGCAAAATAATATAAGGATAAAGCATCCATTGAGCTGTGTCTAAATGCCATTACTATACACATATAACATCCTACGCACCATTCACATTACTGAGAGTAAAAAGAGAACCAATCCATCATGTTTAGTGTTGTCAACATTTATGTACATATCTATTCTTCCCAGTTATAACAAAACATGCCATTAAAGGGCTTTCCAACATAAAGCAAAGAGTCACTTCGGGTGACTCTGCAAACGGGTTCAGCTGCAGGCTTCTGAGCTAACCTAGGGTTGACCCGCAAGTTGGTTACCTACAAAACATTCAGAAAACTAGAGTGAGCAAGGCTTAATGAATGATAGTAATACAAATAAATTAAAGGTACGAATATGGGTTAACGCACCATTCATAATTTCACTCATTTTTCCTTTTCTGAATGGCCTCGGGACTACATAAGACAGAACGGCCTTAGGCCTAATAGAATGCAAAACGGCCTTAGGCCCATGATAATGGAGAACGGCCTTAGGCCCATTACAATAGCAAAACGGCCTTAGGCCCAACAAAATACAAAACAGCCTCAGGTCCATCATATTAACAAAACGGCCTTGGGCCCATTGTATTAGCAAATAAAACGACCTCAGGTCCATATTTCACATGTCAAAGTTCAAACATATATTAGACATATCGCATATAACATAAGGTACTCGCAAAAGTAAATAAGATCATGAATAACATATATAAACACAAAACGTGAACAAAGCATAACATTACACTACTATCATTCACTGTGATGCGGGTGAATGTTGGCCCCCTCCTGTGGATGCCCTACACATAGCACATAAATCGTAAGCACATCATTATTCTTAGTTCCTTTCGATTCTCAATTATTCGATTCGTTACGTTTCATGTAATTAAATACATTATAGGAACATCGAATGGACATAGCAATATATTCATAGGGTCGAGAAGAGTGAAAGAAAGTTTCAAAATTTTCCAACTTGGGCCGCACGTGCGGAAGTCCTCACTGCACGTGCGGGTAGGTGCACTGCACGTGCGGGCCGCACGTACCTTTTTAGCAGTGTAGTTCATCCCTTCTCCCCTGTTTTCCGCACGTGCGGCCATGGGCCCCGTACGTGCGGTCGTTTGCTCTGTTTTGGCAGTCCGAAACCTAGACAAAACTCAATTGACCAAACCCATTACAATGTATAAGATAGGAAAAATTAGCTCAATATCATGGCATACTATCACAAGGAACATGAATCATAAACATAATCAATCCATACTCCTCTTAAATTCATATATATACATCTCAAATTCTTTATATTTCAACCATGCTTGGTTGATCACAATGTATATCTCTGTAAACATCAAGATGTATGAGTGAGCTTAAAATGTGTAGAACCAAAGAAACATAGCTCAAAACAACCCCCAAACCCAAGGATCATCTACCAAAGCAACCAAATTCCATAAGCAAGACTCTTGTTGTAACCCTAACTTACATGAATGTAAAGATTTCCTTCCCAAATCAAATAGAGAGAGATTAGAATGTTCTAGTTAGATTATACATACCTTGAACTCTAGCCTCAAACCCTATTTTAATTCTTTCAATCTTCCCCCTTGATGAGCCTCTCTTCTTCCCTCTTCTTTCTCTCTTTCTTGGGTGTTCTCTAGAATTCCCCACTCAAAATATATAAGGAGATGAGTCCATAAAGAGACTTATATAACATATAAATAACCCTTTAACTTCAGACTTGCCAAATGAGCCTTATCGAATTAAACAAAATAAATTTTCAATTAAACCTCCCAAGTGGCTTTAAAAATTCCCACTAGCATGTTCACATACTCAATTTCAGTTTATAGCACCTCTACGGCTTAAATTTCCAAGTTAACATTTTAATTTTAACAGATATATTCCAATAATCAACAGATAGAAAAACATGGTCAAACAATTCACACATGTGAGCATAACTTTGCATGAAATTTCACATTAAACACGTAATTTCTCATAGAACTAGGGACGTAAAGAATATAAGAGGGTCGGGTTATTACACTCTTCCTCCCCCCCCCCCTCCCTTAAATAAGTTTGTTCCCAAACTTGTTTTACCTTAGGTCGATATAACTCTGGGTACCATTGTCTCATTTCCTCCTCTCATTCCCAGGTAGCTTCTTTTCCATAATGCTCCTGCCATTCTACTTTCACCATAGGAATCACTTTACTTCGTAATTGTTTCATTTGTCGGTCTAGAATCTGAATAGGTTTCTCCTCATAAATCAATTTATCATCCAAGGTAATTTGCTGATAGTCTATAACATGGGATGGATCTTGCAAATAACTTCGCAACATTGAGACATGGAATACGTCATGCACTTGCTCCATATTCGGTGGAAGAGCAACACAATAGGCTACTGAACCTACCCTTTCCAGGATTTGAAACAGACCTACGTATCGGGGGGCTAACTTACCCTTTTTACCAAATCTTGAGTGTCCCTTTATTGGTGTGACTTTTACAAAAACATAATTACCCACTTCGAACTCCAAGACCCTTCGCCGGTGATCTGCATAGCTCTTTTGTCTACTCTGTGCGGTTTTTAATCTTTCTTAAATAGTTTTAATTTTCTCTGTTGTCAATTGCATAATCTCTGGCCCAATCAACGATTTGTCACCAACTTCAGTCCAGCATACTGGAGAGCGACATTTTCTTCCATATAGAGCTTCATAGGGTGCCATTTCTATACTCGAATGGTAACTGTTGTTATATGCAAACGCCGCCAACGGTAGATGAGTTTTCCAGCTTCCTTTGAAGTCCAAAGCACACATTCGAAGCATGTCTTCCAGTATTTGTATAGTCCTTTCAGATTGACCATCTGTCTGAGGGTGGAAGGCCGTACTGAATTTCAATTTTGTTCCCAAGGCATCCTGTAGACTTCACCAAAATCTTAATACAAACTTTGGATCTCTATCGGACACAACTGAAACTGGTACGCCATGTAATCGCACAATTTCATCTATATATCTAGTAGCCAGCTTGCCTGCGTTGTATTGAGTCTTTACAGGTAGAAAGTGAGCTGACTTAGTTAGTCTATCAACAATGACCCATATGGAGTTCATGCCCCGAGGAGTTCACGATAAACCCACAATAAAATCCATAGTTAAATGTTCCCATTTCCATTCTGGAATTAGAAGGGGTTGAAGTAGACCTACCGGTCTTTGGTGCTCCACTTTAACTTGCTGACATTGCAGACACTTTGAAACATATTATGATAACCCTGGTCCGTATTATGCTAATTAATCTTAATTATGATTGTGATTATGTGTTTGATGTGATTTTGAGTGCCATTTATATAAATATATGTGGTTTTGAATTTCTATCTGTTCGCCGTAGGAAAATCTATTTGATTATTTGCTTTAGAATTTAAATTGAAGACCTTAGCGGCCACAGAATTCGAAATTGATTATGCCATTGTGATTAGCGTAATTTTTAGAGCCTACGGTGAAATTTAATTGAAAACTTATTCGGATCAAAATAATTAGATTCAAAGCGATTAATTTAAGCTCCATTATTTGGCCTAATCAAATTTGCTTAGGAAAGCTTATATAAAGGGCCTCATTACACTTAATTCCTTCTCTTGAATTCATTTTGGCTGAAAATCACTCTAGAGAGAGTGTGTGTGCCGGTTAGAGAGAGAGAGAGGGAGCTCAAGTTGAAGAATTAGTCAAGAAGCTTGAAGATCTTGGAGATCAATACAAGAATTAACCATAATTTGGGAGATTAAAGCTTCTAGGTAAGCACTTGAGTGTGAATTCATAAGTATAAGTTTGTAAATTTGTGTATTCAAGGAAGTTGGGTGATCAAGAACATAAATTGAGATGAAATTGAAGGATTGGAAGCTTTTATGTACATGCATGCAAAGAATTGCTATGAATTTTTATATTTGAGCATGAATCATGTTAAACAAGGAGAATTGGGCACCAAATCTCTCATGCATGCATAATCTACATGAGTTTCATGATTATAATGCCATTTGTACTAGAATTGGAGTCAAAATTGACATGCATGTTTGATTAATGGAGATATGAAGATTATATGAAGTTTGAATGCATGGGTTTCAACCATACAAGAGAAATGTTGATTAATTTGAGAGTATGATTATGGATTTTGAATAATTGGCCTCGTATTGCTTACATCCTCATGCTATATATTGTGTTTCCACGTTTTTGGACCAAAAACATGAATGTTGGGCCTTTGAATATCAAGGTTGCACTTGAAGAACAATTCTAGAAAACTCAGAAATTGGCATGTCTGCTCGAGCGGGGAAAGAGCCGCTCGAGCGTGAAATGCTAGTTCCCAGAACTTTTGCAGACATGGATGTCCGCTCGAGCGGCGAGATTCACGCTCGAGCAGGGAGCCATGTAGTGTGACTTTCAGCTCGAGCGCCCGACTTCACGCTTGAGCGTGAAAATAAGGCAACCAGTACTTTTGCAAGCCATGAGGGTCCGCTCGAGCGGCGAAATCCACGCTCGAGCAGGGAGCCCTGTTTCAGAAAATTTGTAAAGATGTTTGTGTTTCATTTTCCGTTCTCTTTCATTTTTAAGTACTCTTAGGCATATATTAAGCATTGTAAATGAGTTAAAAGAATAAGAAAGAAGCCTAAGAGGGATGTATGAATTAAGAGCGGATTGAATCGTTTGTGACCCATTATGTTCATGAAATGTGTAGGGTCAAGCACGAGAGCAAATCCACCGGCAGATCACTGTGAGTAATATCTTAGTAAAGATATTTGAAGCATGTTATTTGTCCAATTGCTTATTTCCATATCAGCCTTACAAGTTTGTTAAATTCAATTGTGGACAAATATTTGTTATGCCATATAGTTGGATAGAATTGAATGGGCCAAAGGCCGTTTGACACGAATGAATGGGCCGAAGGCCGTTTGACACGAATGAATAGACCGAAGGCCGTTTGACAAGAATGAATGGGCCCATGGCCGTTTGACACGAATGAATGGGCCAAAGGCCGTTTGACACGAATGAATGGACAGAAGGCCATTTGACACGAACGATTGGGCCGAAGGCCGTCAGACAGGAACGATTAGGCCAAAGGCCATCGGATATGAATGAATTGGTCTTGAGGCCATTTGATGTGTTTGGAACCGCAGTCACTTGACCTATATATATATATATATATGTACTAGATAGAAATATGAATTGGGCTCAAGGCCGTCTGATGTATATTGTTCTATGTACCGTTCGTGTATCTTCTTTTTTTGATATTATTCACTAGGCTTTCGCTCACGCTCATTCATGTGTCTGTAGGTGAGCCAATGGAGGTCTAAACCCAGCCTCAGTGAAGTTTGTGTGAAACAGTCAAGGTTCTGAAGAGTCAGCCCATACATCTCACGCACGAGACTTGTTTTCGCTCTTTTGTTATTTTGTTATATCTTCTTTGTCATGTTGGCAAGAACTTTGGATTACCGTTGTATAGAGTTTTGATTGGCTGACCATGACTTGAATGATCCTGTTGTGTAAAGCTTATATGCTAACTTTTCTTGATGTGAGTTATTAATGTATGTTTGTGAAATGTTATGACGTGCCATGTAAGCACAGCTCTATGGACAAAAGTTTGAAATTGCTTCTGTTTGGCCCTCTTAACTCTGTTAAAATATATCTGATTTGGTTTAAGGCCATAGGTAATCTTGTGATTACTGGCCGGTTATGTCCTTAACCCATGGGGGCGGGCTCGGGTCATGACAATTCCCCTTAAATTCTTAGTAGATTACTCAGAAAATTCTTAGTAAATTACTCTGTAAATTCCCAATAAATTTTCAAAAAATTACTCAGTAAACTCTCAATAAATTACTCAGTAAATACCCGGTAAATAACTGAGTAAATTCCTTGTCAATTACTCATTAAATTTCTAGTAAATTCTCAGTAAATTCCCTGTCAATTACTCACTAAATTCTCAGAAAATTACTCAGTAAATTCCCTGTCAATTACTCATTAAGTTCGGCGAAAATTACTCAGTAAATTCCCAGTAATTCCCTGTCAAATTCTCAGTAAATTTCCACTAAATTCTCAGAAAATTGCAAGTAAATTACTCAGTAAATTCCTAGTAAATTACTTAGCAAATTCACAATAAATTCTCAACAAATTCTTTGTAAATTACTCATTAAATTCTCAGTAAATTACTCAGTACATTGCCATTAAATTCTCAATAAATTACTCACTAAACTCCCAATAAATTCTCAGTAAATTACTCAGTAAATTCTCAAAAAAATAATGAGTAAATTTCCAGTGAAATATCAGTAAATTACTCAGTAAATTGATAGTAGCTTCTCAGTAAATTACGTTGAAATTTCCCAGTAAATTCTCAGTAAATTCCTAGTAAATTCTCAGTAAATTACATGGGGTCCATCACGAGTCCCATTTTGATAATCTGAATTGTTCAATGTGTAGAACTCGTCGAGTACTATATGCCTATAAAAAATCACGTTGATCAGATGTTGACAGCTATCTGATCAGATTTGTTTTTTTTCAATCGTTAATTATAACACCATCAATTTTTTTATACAAAACTGATTTGATCATGTAGTTATCAATATCCGATCAATGTGACTTTTTACAGACATATAGTACTCGACAAGTTCTACACATTGACGGTTCAGATTATCAAAACGGGACTTGGATGGCCTCCATGGGCCGAACAGTGTGTGAAAATTGAATCCAAACTGTGAAATTTTTCCTAGCAAACGCTGCACAGCACTGAGAAGACATGATTGCTGAGTTGTATGATGTGTGGAAAATTAATTTTTTAATTTTTTTTTAGTGAATAGTGATAACTTTTTAACTTTTTGAGTAACTTTTTGGCTTTTTGACTTTTTGGGAAGATGCCAAACTTGGCTTAATTTACTCTGTAAATTCCTATTAAATTATCAGTAAATTGAATCTGTATTGTGTGAATCTGTATATCGTTTTTGTGACATGTGTTTTGGAAATGCTATTCTATATGTAGATTTGTTGCCCTTGAACTTTAGACATTTCGATGTAATTTTGGGCATGGATTGGTTAACTAAATATGGTGCCACCATTGATTGTGTAACAAAACAGGTTGTGTTTAGACCACCGAAATAGGAAGAAATTGTGTTTGTGGGTAATGGGGTAGTGCCTCCACCTTATTTAATATCTGCAATGAAAGCATGTAAATTGATCAAGAAAGGGTGCCAAGGTTACTTGTGTTATGTGCTATCTGAACAATCTGTGAATGTTGAATTGAGTAGTATCCCTATTGTTAGCGAATTTCCAGACGTGTTCCTAGATGAATTGTCAGGGGAATTGGTAGATAGGGAAATAGAGTTTACTATTGAAATGGTGCCAAGCACTCAGCCTATTTCTAAGACTCCCTATAGAATGGCTACTGCCGAAATGAAAGAACTGAAGGAACAGTCGCAAGATTTACTTGATAAAGGGTTTATCCGACCTAGTACTTCACTGTGGGGTGCACCGGTGTTATTTGTGAAAAACAAAGATGGAACCTTGCGCTTGTGTATTGACTATCGAGAACTGAACAAGGTAACAATAAAGAATAAATATCCCTTACCTCGTATTGATGACCTGTTTGATCAGTTGTAGGGATCACAAGTGTTTTCCAAAATTGATTTGAGATCCGAGTATCACCAGTTGAAAGTGAAAGCAGAAGATGTTGAGAAAACTGCATTTCGAACAAGGTATGGCCATTATGAATTTCTTGTTATGCCATTTGGGGTGACTAATGCTCCTGCAACATTTATGGACCTAATGAACCGAATTTTTAAGACCTACTATAGACACCCCATTTTTGACCGACCTTAAGACTCAAACGTCATCGATTGAGCGCTCGATGATTGTGCATGTTGTGCTCGTTCTGAAGTTTCGAAGTTTCGACTGAGGTCCTTACCCCCGGACCTCGGGACCCTTTTATGCTTTGCCTCGATTTGCAGACTAGGTCTTGCTTTCTCTTCTCGGAGGGAGGGAGAGGTCTTGTAGACCATCTCTCAGTGGCCGTAGGCTGCTTTTCGTGGTCGCAGACCACTGTTCCCATTTGGAGACCAGTTTTTAGTTTTCGGAGCCATCGGTCATGCACCTCGGTTCGGGACCGCTTAACATTCTCTGTTTGGCACGATTTTTGGCACCCACCTTGTTTCCTCTATCTAGAGGGACACTGTGGTCCGAAAGACCACTTTTGTGGCCGTACGCCACTTTTGGTGCTCAACAGCCAGTTTTTGGGGCACCCGGCCGCGCGTTTTTCCCCCCAAACTCTCGTTTTGCATCCGTGTTGGTTCATTTTTGGCATGAACCTTGTTTTCCTTGTTTGGGAGGTGGTACAAGGGTGGGAGACCACCTTTTCTCCTTGGAGACCACTTTCTCCCCGCCAGCCGATTTTCTTATCGGAAAGCTGGTTTTCTTGGTCTTTGGGCCACATTTGCTGGTCTCTCACCACACCACTAGCTTGCTTTCAAAGTGGAGACCATCAAATGGAGCCACCGACCAGTTTTTGTGTGGGAGACCACTTGCCCTAGTCGGCCGACCAGGGGAAGTGGTCGGCCGACCACCTTAACTGGTCGGCCAGATTCCTCATGTTTTGTTTGTCTGAGTGCATGCCAGCTGTGCTAGCTGGAAAGCACAGACTGTATCCTCCATACATGTGTATAGAGGATTTGCACCCTTGCTCTAGCTTCTTGAGGAAGCTTGAACCTTTGCTCCTCTATAAGAGAGGGCCTCCCTCTCCTTATACCAGGTTCAAAAATTTGTTTAAGGCAAAATATATATCCCTATCTATATCTCTACATTTTGGGTTCAAAAGTGCATTGTTCTTGGCCTATTGCACCACACCTCATAGCCACACACCTCCACCATTGATCTAAGGTTCTTGGAGGGTATTTTCAGAGGTTAAAGAGTTGGTTTTGGGCTAGAGAAGTTGCTGGTTTTGCTGAACTTCAAGGGTAATCACTTTTCCCTATTTTAAGTATTATTTAGATCCTTCTCTTAGCCTCATTTTCATGATTATTTGAGCTTTGTTGTCAACTAAAAAAATGTTCATATTTAAGTTTTTTTCATGTTTGTTTAAGGATCTTTTGGTGTTGGGGGTCATCTACCTCTTGCACGCTCTATTTAGCTTTGTTTTGTGCCATGCCATAAGGCATTCGAGCTAGTCTTTGCTTGGCCTTCCTACCACTGAAATCCAATGGATTTTCAGTGATGAGAATGTGGCTTTGAGGGCCTAGATTAGAAGGGGGCAACCCTCTCTCTTGTTTACTAGCATTTTTGGCCTACCAAAGGAGCATATGTTTATACCATTTGGAGGCCTAGTTCAGGCACTTTTTGGTGACTTCTAGGACCTGCCTAGGCTCTGACCATGGCTGGTTTGGTCCCCTTTTGCTTGCTTCTTGCATGTGTAGAGTAATCCCTTTCAT